>ML813177.1:241547-311694 GCA_009831015.1 Picea engelmannii
CCATCGTAACATTGTATTCAATATTTTACAACGTCACATTGTGATGAACATTTCCCATCATCACAATGTGACGAACATGTCCCAATGTCGCATTGTGATTATCATTTCCCAATGTCGCAATCTTACGAATATTTGCCAACGTCACAGAGTGAAAAACATTTTCCAATGTCACAATGTCATGAACATTTACCAACGTTGCAATGTCAAAGACATTTCCCATCGTCGCATTTTGATGAACATGTCTAAATGTCACTTCTCGAAAAGTTAGACACTATATTAATCTATTAATTAATTAATACATTAATTATATATTAATTCATTAATAATTTAGTATTACTTAAATATATTAATGGCTTATTAATGTATCATAACATATTAATGTATTACTTTATTATTATATAAATATTTTATGAATGTATTAATACTTTAATGTATTTTTTTAATATTTTCTTAATATTTATTACTACATTAATAAATGATTTATTAATAATACATGATTTATTAATACATTAATATATGATCTATACATTAAATATGATTAATGCATTAATATATGATTTATTAATACAATAATAATATATTTATTAATATATTAATAAATGATTTATCAATACATGTATTAATATTTTAACAATGTATTATTTAATAATGTATAAATATATAAATTATAATGTATTTATGTAGCATAATAATGTATAAATACATTATTATAATATATTAATACATTATTAATGTACAAATACTTTATGAATATAATAATGTATTCATGTATTAATACATTAATGTAATAATGTAATACTTTAATGTATTTATGTAAATATATATTTTTAAATGCATTTTTACTTTAKCAATGTATYATTACTAATTTATTATTTTTGGTAATGGTCAATAATAGTTAACCATAGTTAAAGTAATGGTTAMYCATAGACATAGTTAAGGTCAAAYATGGTGAATTTCATCGATAGTCATGGTCAATCATGGTCATGACCAACAATGGTTATATATGGACAACAATTATCAAACATGGTTAACCATTATCAACCATACTCACCAAAGTCAAATATGATCATGATGAACCAAAATAATGATGAACCAAAATAACAATGGATTAATATAAAACATTAATATAATAATACTTTAATGTATTTTTGAATACTTTAATATTTTTTTAATGTATACATATTTTATTAATTAATGTATAAATATTCTATTAATATATTATTGTAATACATTATTAATGTATTATTATAAATATATTGATATTAATGTATTAAAGTTTAATTAATATATTATATTAATAAAATCATTTAATTAATACATTACTAACTAATATGTTACATTAATAAATTAAAATATATATTAATATATTATTATTTTAATTTAGATACTATATTAATCTATCATTAATTAATACATTGTATTAATTATATAGTAATTCATTAATAATTATATATTACTTAAATATATTAATATATCATAAGCTTATTAATGTAATACTTTATTGTTGTATAAATATTTTATGAATGTATTAATTTTTAATTCATTTATTTTGTTAGTAATATTAATTAATTAATACATTACTAACTAATATGTTGCATTAATACATTATAATATATATTAATGCATTATTATTTTAATTTAGACATTATAATAAGATATTAATACTTAATACTGACTTATATCAACCACTTTATAAAAGCTATTATTGTTAGTTACTTACCAACTGATCCAACCCAGGCAGAAAGTTCTGGGAATTCAACTACTTTGCATGCTTTTTGAAGAAACAGATGCCCTCATCTACAGAGGTGCCCTGAAATTGAAACCATAATTTTTTTCCGAAACATTAGAGAAATGGTTGAAAATAAAAACTCCTTATAACCCTTAAAATTGAGGGATATGCTTCCCAAATTAAAACTCGGCCACAAACTAAATGCTAAAACATCCCCAAAACCATCAAAAGCCACAACATTTAAGGGAAAATAAATGTGATTTCTTACTCTAAAGAAACCACCCGACATCTGCAAAACCTTCTATAGTTTCGTTCCACTACTATGAATATGGCCTGAGTGGTGGCTCCCTCCTCCTAGTTCTAATAAATCCACTGAAAGATCACCCAGCCAATCCCATACCAACCTACAGAATAGAAAATGCCGCATTTGTGCATCATGATAATTAAAGAGCTAAGCGAAGTTGTAGTAACATGATTCATAGGGATCAAAGAAGAGGTCGTCGAGAGAATCCATGGTTGCAGTGTAGATGTTGATAATATTTGTCTCGAGCATGGCTTTGTGTCCCAATCACAACTATTGTGACAGTGGAGGAGAAGAAGATAGTAGATAAAATCGTATGCCGATAGAAAATAAGATACATACGAAGCATTGTAGATAACATAAGGTACATTCGATTTCATGGATCTTTGAAGCAATCCACATGCTCACCTGTTTGTTTGTGTGATTTTTGGTTTACCTATATTTTGGTGTAGAAGAATTTTAACAAGTAGACAAAGATGGTTTCCAAAAACTTGCCAACCAATTAATAGATTTTTATGAAACTATATCCCTAAATATTCCTTCAACATTCCTTCAACATAATTATATAACGCATCAATATATAACACACATCGATCATAAAATGGCATTTCGCCTCTGCTGCATCGAAAAATAAATAGAGTTTCACCTCCTCGACATCAATAAAAAAATGGGGTTTCAACCTCAACACATATCGGCCTCAATTCCTAATCCAGCCTCCGACACATATTGACCTCCTATAAATTTTACACCACGTTACATCAGGAGCTCATTTCTTTGGTCAGCTAATACATAATGTATAGAGAAAAATAAAACAATGTCTAAAATTTAATTAATAATAAAGARGTTTAGTTAAATGTTTAATATAAAATAATGTAAAAGGGRAATAACACSGAAGTGGATATGGGGAAACATGCAGCCCCCTTCAAACATGAGCATGCAACCCCATAAATGGTTAAGGTGAAGGGGAAAGCCAATGAGAACCACATGACCCTCCCCTTATAAAAAACTTTAATTAAATTTAAAAAAAAATCATCTAAACACTTAAAAATAAAACCCTAGCACTGGTATTACATCACATGCTGACCAKGCACTCTTAATTCATTCTAGCCATCGATACACTAATACARAATATCCGTTTTGAATATCAATACACCAACATGAGATATTTGTTCCTTATCGACACAGGGCATGTTGGCGGAGAGTCCACTTTCTTGGTTGACACACCATGTGTCGAGGCTCTTCATGCCTATTTTGAAAGAATATGCAGAGCAGAAAGAATCGAAATATACACAGCAGAGAGTGAAAGGGCTTGATCCACAGCAGTCTAACTATTCACACGAATGTATATATTTTACAATGGTTTACAGTCATGCGTAAAAGCATGCAAACTCAGCTAAAGCGGAGTCGATAATAGAATAAAGCTTAAAAGCAGAAAAGCCATAAAACTTGCATGTATAGTGAGTAATTACTATTTCTAACATATTTTTCCATGGCGTAAGGGATTGTATTTTGTTCATAACGTTCGACCCCAAGCTTCGTTTCAAGTTCTACGTATACCGTTGGAAAGGTTTCACAAAGATATACAACTTAAAGGATTCAAGATTTTCTCATCGATTTTCATAATTTTCAAGTTTTCAAGATTTAACACTAGAATATTATCAATATCCCAAGAGTCTGAAAAAACATAGTATTTAAATTAAGATCAGAGGGACCAGGAACTGAACTCGGGGAGGCATATCTAAAATTCTCACTCAACTACCTTTACACAAGAGCCTGAATACATGGCATCTGAAGAAGCGAATTATATCTTTACACAAGAGCCTGAATACATGGCATCTGAAGAAGTGAATTATAGAAATATGAATGTGAAGAAGCGAATTATAGAAACATGGATGCTCTACATTAATACATTAAGACATGGAGGCTTTCAGTAGTACACATTAGTATCTTTGCAATTGTGGTAGACAAAAAAGGATGATATACAATTAGCAGCAACATCAACAGAAAATGAACAACAAAAGGGTGTGTCAAATTCAACGAACAAGGTCTATGTTCAAATTAAACAAAAATGGGTGTGTCAAAGTTGTGAGCACCGAAATTACCCTAAAACAAGGCTAACATATGTGATATGGTATAAATCACACTGAAAATGGAGAAGATGTAATTGTATATACAAATCCTAGCTCATTTATGTTCAAAGTAGCATTTCTACCTGAACAATGAAGAAACTGGATAAAAAGAAACATAGTGTATTTGAACAATTTCATGAATATTGTAAAAAACATAGTGTATTTGAACAATTTCATGAATATTGTAAAAAACATATTTTATTTGAACAATTATATGCATATTGTAATGAGATATGTGCATTTCATGTATAGTGATAATGAAATATTTATTACTCCTTATTTTTTTCACTAGACTAATAACAAGATTCAATGATTGATTCCAATTTTTTTTTTTTGTGTGTGTGTACATTTTCTTTTCATTTACAATGATCGATAAAATCATATTTCATTTGAAATTCTTACAATCACAAGTGTGCTTTGAATTTTGCTAAAATTAAAATTCCACAGAAATTATTTGAAAAGACAACTTTTTTACCTAAGCCTTAAAATTGTGATTTATTTTACATAATTCAACACAACAAAATAAAACAGATCTCTAGTGTCCATATACACTAAATACTGCATCTTCTAACATCATCTTGTACACAAACAATATGTACAATATGAAATAGAAATTGATTGTACATGTAATCTAAAAGACATTAGCAGGCAAATCATGTTGATAACATGGATGTGAATAAGGTTAAAAATATATCAATAAATATGGATGTGTTCAATCATAGCTTATGGGAGAACATTCTCTCATATGCCTATATTTGTCAGTTTTCTTAATAATGATAATAATAATTTGAGGCAAGTCATAATACCATTTGGTGATAAATGTATATTTTATATACAGAATTTAGATATACTATCTAAAATATAGAGGGTACTTTGTGAAAAGGTTTTTTACTTATGGAAATTTGGACAAAATAACTATTTTTTGTTATTTAAATTGTATTATGAATGTTTAAATGGATTTAATGTGTTGAAAAACTCTTGGGGCACTCAAATTATACAAACTTAATCACTCAAATCTGCAAATCCAATCATTCTTCACCAAATTTTAGAAAAAATCAAACAAAAAAAATGACAAAAATAACCAAAAGATAAAACATTTAAAGCTCTTTGTGAAATCTGTTGATTATAAAATTGATACACCACGGTCCACGAAACAAGGATATGATAGGCATGTACCAGAGGGACATTAAAAAACGTCATGCTGACTGTTTCCTTACGAAAAAGTATCAGTACATGGAAACCAAGTGGCTCATTTCTGTTGCCACCTTAAGTGCATGTAAGTAACCAAGAAGAAGTACATGATGTTCAACCCTTTATTCAATTTGAAAGAGAAATTGGGAAAAAAACAAGTCTGCAGATGAGTAGCTGCAATTAATGTCACAACAACAAACATAATTGAAAGAGAAATTGGGACAAAAACAAGGCTGTAGATGAGTAGATGCAATTAATGTCACAACAACAAACATAAACTATGAGTCCTTAAATTATGCCTAACAATGACCGTTTTTAACATCTAAACTTTAGAAGGAGATCCTAGAACATGGATAGTGAGAGATCGACCAAGATATTGGAAAACAGGCTTACCCATTATTTCCTCTTGAGCGTGTTGATCGCCCCCCATCTACCTTCTCTTCAACTAGATTTGAGTGTGAGTGCAATGAGGCCTTTCCTAAATAAACCTCTGCAGTAACTGTCGTTGTTTTTGCGTTCTTTGTTGTCTCTAGGTCAACATTCCGTGGAGATTGAACTAAAAAAGAAACATTAAAATTGTAAGAAGTAGATAAATACCAATGCTTCAGAGAATCAAAGGCAATATGTAATAAAATAATGGGCACTTGGAACCTTTTCTTCTTGTCTTACTATCGCGTTCTTCCGTTCCTGCTCCACTTCCCTTTCCTCTTGTTTCGTCTTATGTTGATCTTCATAATTGTTACGATGAACTGCTAACAAGAAGCACATCTCAACAAAATAGCTCTCCTAAAATATCACATCAGAATAATAAATGCAACCTTTAAATATGGTCCCATGGATTTCGGGAAGTATGTTAAGTTCTAAACTAAGATTGGGTAGTAGTATTAATTCGTTTAGTTTATAGATTAAAACTAAGCATTTATTATTATTAAAATAATAATAATAAATGCAACCTTTAAATATGCTCCGATGGATTTCCTGAAGTAAG
Source organism: Picea engelmannii (assembly GCA_009831015.1). NCBI lineage: Eukaryota > Viridiplantae > Streptophyta > Pinopsida > Pinales > Pinaceae > Picea > Picea engelmannii. Next base: position 247,886 of record ML813177.1, read on the forward strand.
TTAAGTTCTAAACCAAGATTGGGTAGTAGTATTAATTCGTTTAGTTTATAGATTAAAATTAAGCATTGACACATGATTCTTCAACAAGACTCGACTGGTTGGCCAAGACGGAGGGGGTGATGGTATTCGCCCACCTAGGTTCGTTCATTTCCGACCCAAGAAAGTGGTATGTTTTATTCAGTGAAATAGTGGTCAAAGCCATCATGGCCAATTATAGCATGATCTATACATTATCAGAGTGTTCCATTTCTTAATAGAGAGTGGATGCTTGACACTGAAGTTTAAGGAAATACTTTACATTATATTAAGCTCCACTGATTGATGTAGAAGGTCAAAGTTCAAGAGTAGATTATTATTTCAAACAAATAAGCATGATGTATCTAATTATGCAAAATAGCCCAAAGTTTATTTATAAATTAGAAATCACATAATGTTATTTCAAAAACTTATTCATCAAAGATATAAAGGATATAGTGCCTCTGGACGAACACATGCCAAATAACAATTCCTTGTTAATCAATTTTTCCAAATCCTTTTATTTTTACCAATAATAAATAACTTCAATAAAATCAAAATAGGACATGCAATTATAAATCTTACTTAAAACATTTGTAAGAGGATGGAATTTAATCCTCCAACAACATTTTAAATTGAAAATATGTATCTAAGACGGGACGAGGTCACGTACAAGTCCAAGCCAAATTTGAGAGAGAAAATAAACCTTAGATTTGACATGTAAATTTGTGAAAGTCCATGTTATGTGGGGTAACCTATTTGGGAAAAGGTGTTTTTTAAGCATTTCTAAAAATAATAAGTAATGGTTTCAACTAGTTTTGAATGGCCAAAAGCCTGCTGTCCCACTTTCTAAAGTCGTTGTCTTTTCATGGCCTAAGTATTTTTCCATAATCAAGTTATTTAAGAAACGCATGAAAAGTGATAGTTCATATGAAAGAATTTTTTTTTGGAAATTAAATTAATGCTAATAACATTTAATTTTGAAAGCCATGGAAATTCAATCACGTACCACCTCTCGGGTCTTTTGAATTTTTTTTCAAAGGAAAAATTGCAACCAATTATTACTTGCAGAGATGCTTTCGAGAATGAAAACCCTCACTGTGGGGTTTGAGGCATAAATTTGGGTGGTGGATGTTTTATAAACTAGATAGGTTAAATTTTGATACTATTTATTTCCACGATGCTAGGGTTTCAAGCATCAAAACCTTGACCTTGGGATTTCAAACACAAACTCTAAAGACCTGCAAAAAATTTATCTTCATCATTAGGGTTTGAAATAATTACTTACCAACTGATTAGGAAGAAAGTTATGGGAATTCAACAACTTTGCATGCTTTTTGGAGAATAGGTTTCCTGATCTACCGAGGTGCCCTGAAATTGAAACCAGAATTTTTTTTCGAAACATTAGAGAAATGGTTGAAAATAAAGGTTCCTTATAGCCCTTAAAATTGAGGGATATGCTTCCCAAATTAAGACCCGACCACAAACTAAATGCTAAAACATCCCCAAAACCATAAGAAGCCAAAACATTTAAGAGAAAATAAGTGTGATTTATTACTCTAAAGAAACCACCCGACATATTCAAAACCTTCTATAGTTTCATTCCGCTACTGTGAATATGGCGTGAGTGGTGGATCTCTTCTCTTAGTTTTAATAAATCCACTGAGAGATCAGATCACCGAGCCAATCCCATACCAACCTACAGAATGGAAAATGTTGCATTTGTGCATCATGATAATTAAAGGGCTAAGCAAAGTTGTAGTAACATGATTCATAGGGATCAAAGAAGAGGGCGTCGAGAGAATCCATGGTTGCAGTCTGTTGTTCCTGAGATTAAACTTAAAGCTCAAAGCATAATGTTAGGCATAAAAAATTAAGGAATGATTTGTTTTAAAGTTCTTTTCCTTCCTTTAGCTGTGTAAGGGTTAAATCCTCAAATGGAATTAATATCTGAACAAAGCAGAGGCCATATTTCGTCGTGTGAGTCAATTTATCAAATTGAGAGAGGAGAAGAAAATTACAAAACTATTAAACAAAGGCATCAATGAAAAAAGAGTCTTACCTTGTTTATAGTAGAAGATAATGTAGAATGCACTCCTCATGATCCAAATAACATGCAGGTCTTGTATTTGCTGATAGAAAATACAGAGGAAAAACTTATTGCTAATCAAATACTAAATGAAAATTAACCACAAGAGTTGTTGTACTAAATTGTAATCATTCACTTGTTTAGGAGTAACTTAAAGAGAATAGAAGATATGAAACAAAAAGAGGACACATAACTCAAACATCACAAAATTTGGAATCATTTTCTGCACTTGTATTAATAATAAAAAAGGATGCATTTTCTCTATTACAATATGGCAAGAAGCAGCCTCTTTTCATTATTTGCAATATGTATTTATACAAAAACTTCTCAACCCTAAACGGTTGGAATTCCTCTATTTCTAAAATAGTAAATTTACAGAATATGAAATATGAAACGTTTCACTTGCATTTATGTTGGTCTCCTCATTATGTTGGCATAGGATTTTTTCTCTCTATTTCTCCAACTTTGAAATAGATATAGTATGTAGGTTATCTCATTTGTTTCTAGAGGTGCTACCTTTTCCTTTATCAATACATTTGATGCATCTGCTCACAAATTGCACCACCAGCCTGGAGGGCTCTTAAGTTATTAGCCTAAAAATATATATAATTTCTTTTCTAATTGAGACAATATTTCTTCCATTCGTCTATCTTCTGAAACTATAGAATGTAATTGCAAACTAGGCTTCACCATCCATCCATTTATATGAATAACATCAACCTGTTTTATCTGTGAGATTTCATCCTAAGATTCTTCCATATTTGTCTTAATGTCAAGTTGATGTTTTGTTATGTCAATCTGTCCCAGTACTCCATATCTATATTATTTATCAAGCCTAATGATTCTTTTTTTAGTGAGTGGAAAGCCTCTTCACAAGACTTCTTCACTTCCTTAGCCATTTTCCTACTTTCATCTATGCTAGATTCATAGGTCTTTAGTATTATATCACCCTTCGTCTGTTCTGAAACAGACAACCTGGAAGCCATAGCTACTCCTTCTTTTGCTGACGACACTACTGCTTCTTGGAAGGTAGTCTGAGCAACAATAAATTCTCTCTCTTTTAAACAAATGTTATTTAATGCTTTATCTATCACTCGAAAATGATCTTGGACAGTTTCAACCTTAGTGAAAAGGCTTTGTTGTGTTGCTTCCAGTTCCTTTCACACTTCCAATGCCTGAGCTTGGAACACTGTTATATCTACAACCACGTTCTCGATGGAACTAACTTTGGCCTATAATCATTTTACTAGCTCATCCTATTGGGTGGCCCATCCTTGGCTTGCCTATATATTCTTGTGCATATCCTCGAGGCTGGATTTGAGTTGTTGGATTACCTGTATATTGTTGGTTGTAATCTACTCCAAGACCTTGTTGACCTCGATACATACATTCTTTTCTACAATATTCATTTGATCCTGCAATTGGCTTATTTGCAGATCTTTCTGCTTCAGTCATTCTTTTAAATTTCTGACTAAAAACTGGTTGGTTGTTGCAAAAGACCCTAGTGAACCTGCTACTTCTTCAACAAATTCTACCTCCTCCAAGGATTCTCCATCAATTAGCATCATGTGGCTTTTGACAGCTAAACCTTCCTTTTCATGTATTTGTCTCTTCACCACAACCTTCCTTTTCTTGCTGAAAAGTAAATTGGAAGGAGGCAACTCTTCAACCGAAATGGGTGTGAGGTCCTCTATGATTACTACCTCTGCATTTAGATTCCCTCTACTGAATTGTGACGGTGTGATGCACTGGATGGGGCTGTCGATTTTGGTGGACGACTGTTTCCTGACAACATTTGTAGTTTATTTATCTGGTGTAAACAATGATCCTTATTCTACCTCATTTATCAGTGTCTCCACTTGATATTTCTTGGTCACCTGATACATTTGTCGATGGGATATCTTATTTCTGAGTCGACACCTCAGTCTTCTCCAAAATTTCCCAGGATTCTTGTTTGCTAGAGCTTATTGCTTCTGAGCATTGAGTCTTCATTTTTGTGCAACTGGAGACGTCAAGGTTCCTCCTTGTAACACTTTAGGGAGGTTACTTCTTTGGTGCCTCTAGAAGTTGTAAAACACAATCATTTTATCAGGTGACAGATCTCAAAGCCGAATCAAGACCTCTGGATAGGATCTCACTCCTCGAAAAATCTCATCCTGAGGAGAATCTTCGTGTTCATACCTTTTCAAATTGCACCTGGCCATGTGATTACCCACGATCTTTTGAGGGCCGTGCTTCTTGAATTCAATGTTGACCAACTTTATTTCTTCCAAGGTCCTGGCCTCCACTTTTGAGTGACCAAAATCTAATAGAGAAAATGTATCAATCTGTAGGGGAAAAGAGGGCCATACCTTTTCCTGTACTCCTTTGAGCTCCTTACTAATCCCACCTAACATAGTTTGTTGTGCGACCTCTCGACACACTAGTCGGTTTGGTAAAAATTGTGGCAGAGAATATGGAGGAATTGAACAATAAAAAAACCTAATATAGGATCAATGTTCCTTGACGTACCCATATGCTATTATACTCATGTTAGTCACAGTTTTGTCAGATATTCTGGGAGGTGGGTAGCCATATATGGCGGTGTGCATTGACACCACTAACTAGTTTCACATCTCATAAAATAAGTCTTTTTCCTTTTCTTCCCAAAGCTTCAAATCATAAACATCTATGGGTTTGACACTATTTGGAGTCCAACTCCAATCCATCAGCGAAAAAGGCGTTATGAAGCAGACACCATCCATAATATAAGTCGCATGAAAAATTGGGTCGGTTTTCCCTTAGCTCTTAGTGACTGATATCTTGCAATCTCTTGAACCAAACTGTCTGACAATATCTTGGCCCAATCAAAAGAGTATCCCTCTGATACTCAATGCATAATAGGTACCCATGGAAAAAATAAATGGGTTGTGTTTTCCTTCCCATAAGGTCTACACATCATCATTGCTATCTACATTATGTGAGGTTCTAGTGCGACAACTGGGTATATACCATGGGAATTGACTCTGAACTTCTTGGGGCGAGAATACCAGTATTTAATTAAATCGGGAAGGTTTTTCCTGTATAGTTCACATTCCTTCTTATTGAAGTCTACTAGGAAATTTTCATTGTAAACGAAATTGGATACGAGAGACAATTTGTACATCACTTGTAGATGTTCTAGAGTAAAAGACCCAACTTCAAACTTTTGTGAATTGAAAATATTCCTGGTTGGGATATCTACGTGGTCTAGCGCCCAACCAATCATATCATTCTAGGGAAAGAGCTTAGGCCTTGTTTCTATCTTATGTAGCTATGACTGAGCCACAATTTCGTATTTGGTAGATAGGTCCTCCTTCTTGTTGTCGATTGAATCATCCCAACAATTTACCAATTCGTATTGTAAGATATTGAATACTTGCGTCCAGGATTTGATAGTGTCTATGCTTTTGGACTAGGTGTCAGAGAGAACATATGTATTCTGGCTTGAACTTTCATTGGTCGCTTTAATTTCTTTTCGTGGAGGCATGGTATGAGATCTCGAATTTCTATTTTATGCCACAAAAAATGCAAAAGACTGATTATTTCGCTAAGCCAGCTCTGTGAAAACGCGAATGTAATTCAAAAATGAAAAAATATTCTTTGACTTAAGTGCATCAATTTGTGTATACCTTCACTGAAAATGTGTTTAATTACTTTAGTAAAAATATTTGGGTGATACAACAGGATCTTATTTGAAATCATTTCCCTAGATTAGTTATTAATGCCACTAAGGGTTGATGTTTCATGATTGGGAAAAGCATAGATAAAATTTGAATTTACCAGAAATGAAAATCAACAAAACTTAATCATGATATAAGATTTTTCAATGTGTTAATGAATCAAGTTTATTTTGATAATTAATCGTTCTTAACTTTAATCCATTTCGGGGTTTCGAACCTCAGGTTATCCTATACTAGTTCGATCTATGTTCTCTGAATAGCAAAATCGTGTTTGATTAGTTAATATTAGTCACTTTTAACCTTTTAAATAATCATGATTAACCTCAAGGGTTTCACGATTTTGGGTATCGGGACATTGGTTGTCGTTCGAGGCAGGATCCCTGAAACGTGAAATTGCGATAAGGTTTAAATATTATTAATCATTTTTAATCGTTCAATTAACCCGGTTTAACTTAAGATAGTTTCACGATTGTGTATATAGGGACTTTGGAGTTCTTACATGTTGGACTATTAGTATCGCGAAACCCCAATACTCGATAGTTCGAAGGTAGCCTTTAGTGATTTGACCTTTTAACGAGTGGGTGGCTCCATAAATTTTAAGGATTTCAGATCGTTGGATTCAACAGAGGAGTTCATCAACAGTGATATTCAAGTGTGCGTTTGTCCTTATTTAAACAAGAATGAAACTTATCTAAGTCTAAAGTTTAGAAAACTATATATGTTCCAACATAGGCTCCATCTAGGGATCACGTCTCCCTGTGAGTCACGAAAAACAATAGATGAAGTGCCTTTATTGGGTAAATGGAGTCATTATTTCATTTTGTGGAAATTTTTTGGAAAAAGATTGCACTGAGAAAAGGGTTTCAACCGTAACTTAGAAAACCTTCAAAACACATCAAATCATGCCTTTTAGTTAGGCTATTTGAATTTTTTTTTTTCTTGAAACTGTATTCATATTTTCTTAAGATAATCAAAACAACCTTAACCTATCTATCGGACTCTGTTCGATCTTATTCATGTCAAGGAAAAGTGATTTTAATAATTTAATTAGGGAGTCCTTAGTTGGATTAGAATGTAAATCTTGTTGAGAGGAAGACTAACTACCAGACTACATTATAATACATGTATAACAACCTTGCAAACATCGTAGACATTGCTTCACTGCCAGCGAGCCTATTCAGTACCCTAGTGAACTTATCTAATTCCCAAATTTTATTTCCTTTCACCACTTCATTTTGTAACCTTTCATTTAAATGCTTGAGATGAGGGCAATCATTTAATGAATTTCCTTTCGTCATCTATTTTTTGGACTAAATGGGGGCAATCATTTAGATGTATTTCCTTTCACCATCTATCTTATATATATTTTTAAGCATGAAGTGGGGTCAATCAACTTCTATGTCATATACGAGGGATGATATTTGCTTATAATTTAGAAACAAAGGTATGTCAACTCACTTTGAGTGCTCTAGATTAATTTCCTTCCGACCTTCAAGACACCTTCTCCTACAAGGAATTTTTTCATGGGGTATTTTTACTTTTCAGGGGATTGCCTTGAGTCAAATCAATCAGTTTGAATATGTTAGAAAGGATAAAGTAGTCAGGATTAACCTAGAGATACTTTCTTCCAGTTAGACTAAGAGGTACATATAAATATTCGCCTAACATTACTTTGAGACATGTTTGAGTTTTCATAGTTAAGGCAAAATCTTCTCTCTGTGGAGACCAAGGGAGAAGATGAGAACCAAAGGGAACAAAAGATTTAAGATGGGCAGATTGGAACAGTAAGAGTATTTGAAAATTATTTTCCAAACAAGATCAATCTCACATAATCTTTCCAGTGATTCACATATTTCCTTAATATCTTTTATTTGTATTTAATTTGTATTTAATTTTCAGTTAATTAATTTTTTATTTTATTTTATTTATTAAAAATGAGAGAAATTTGTTAAGATTAGTCTATAATTCTCATATTCCTCTTATCTTTGATTAGGTGACAACATTTCTATCAACGAGATTTCTTTTTGATTTAGCTAGATTCCCCTGAAAACCTCAACTTGGTTCAATAGGTTTTAGAAGCTCATACCTTAAGATTTCTTCATATTTTCAACTAAGTTGATTATTTATTTATCACTTGTTTTGGGACCATATTGCTATTCTGAAATGTTTTTCTGATATTTCGACTATCATCCAGTATCCCGCAATAAAAATAAACATGAGAGTTGTCAGATAGTTCTCAAAAGAAATAGTAACTATTACATTTCTTTTGATTTTTCTGTTTTCCTTTTTGAAAACAACAAACATGTTTGTATTTACAATGAAAGTAGAAACTTTCCAAAGAAAAGAAAAAATAGTGAATCAAAGCAAATAAATCAAACCGATATATACAATGAGAGTTTGGAAATCGTTTATTGCATAAAATGATTCAGGTAATGCCCATTGATAGGGGCGTTAATGATTTTTCCGTCCATATTTTCCAATAAAAATGAATTCTTCCCTTCATAAGTTGCGATCTTGAAGGGTCCACACCGGATATGGTCGAATTTGTTGTGTTTTCCTGAGTCTTCCTTCCTAGCATTCCACTTTAAAACCAGGTCACTGGGAAGGAATTCCCTATATTTAGCTTTTTGGTCAAACAAGGATTTCATGTTATCTTGATATTTATGGAGCTTCTCATCTACTTCAGCCCTATTTTGCTGGATTTCAATCAATTGATTTGTTCTTCTGGTGAGGCGATTTGGCTCTTCCTTGGCATCTTTCCATATTTTCATTATGGGAAGAGAAATATTGATGTGGAGAACAACATCAATACCATATACCATTTGAAAAGGGGACATTTTGATTGATCTCTTAGTGCCTATCCAATTAGCCCACAAAGCATATTTCAAATGTACGTTCCAGGCTTTCTTATTTTCAGTCAACACTTTTTTAATTATGGTGATTAAACTCTTGTTCAAGGATTCAGGTAACCCATTTCCCTGAGGATAATAGGATGTGGAATGCCCTAGTACAATGTTTCACTTCTGACAGAAACTTACCAAATCCATGGACTTAAAAGCTTGGGTATTATCACTAACTATCTTCCGAGGACATCCAAATCTTGATAAAATAATTTCCTCCAAGAAATTGATCACCACTGTATCTATTACATTTCGCGTCAGAATAGCCTCTACCCCTTTGGTGAAATAGTTAGTAGAGGTCATAATTGACTTATGTTGTGCACTTGAATGTGTATGTATTTCACTTATGAAATATAGACCCCATTTTTGAAACGTAACTTCTGTTTTGACTGGGAACAAAGGTAGTGTGAGAATATTTTACTTTCCTGAAAATAGTTGATAGGGATTACAGGCTCTGACTTTAGCTTTCACATCAGTAACTAGTTTCGGCCAATAATATCCATCTCTTAGGATTTTATATGTCGTTGCTCTCCTCGCATGATGCCCTCGACACACTCCTTCTTGGAATTCATTTATTACCGTCTCCATTTCGGATTCTACTAGACAACTTAGTAAGAAATCCATAGGATCCTTCAAATATAGTTGACTATCCATGATATAATATTTTACATTGTGCAACTTCAATGTTCTAGATTTGGAAGGAGTCATACCACTCGAGCACTGCAGAGTGAGATGGTAGGAAACTGTGTCTTTATACCAAGCTGAAGAAGAGAATTTCTTCTGTAATTGAGTTGTAGGTATCTAGTCATTGAAGCCTTCGATAAATAGAAGCTCTTCGTAGGATTGTAAATGATTTATCCCAAGTGCCCGAAAATTTGATTTGGTTAATAATTTAGCCAAACACCGACCTTTGACCAGTTTAGTCGGTTTTACTTCTAGGTCAAATTCTTAAATGTTGGCTAACCATGTGCCTCTTTTTATGTCACTATTTGGCTGAACTAATATGTCCTTGACAACGTTTGTTGGTACATAAGCGATTACCTTAGAATGGAGCACATAAGTTCTTAAATATTTAAGAGATTTCACCATTACATATGCTTGTTTTTCTAATATATCATATCTTAGTTCAACATCTTTGAGCCTTTTAATAAATAATGTTATTGGTTGCACAAAACCTTCATTGTTATTTTATAAGAGAACGACCGCGATAGTGTGTTCAGAGGCAAATGATAAAACCAAGAATTCCTTCGTATAATTTGGACTAGCTAGCATTGGTGCTTCACCTATAACTTTATTGATATGTTCGAATGACACTTTCTCTTTGGTTTTCCATTTAAATTCGTTGTCCTTCTTGAGAATATCTGTAATCAATGTTACAATTTCAGCGAAGTTTGGGATAAATCTTATTAAAAAATTATTTTTTCCTATAAATGATTGAATCTATTTTCTATTCCTAGGAATATTGATACCCTTTTCAGGTCGATTTTGATTCCATTCTGAGATACTATGTGGCCCAAGAGTTTACCTTCCCGCATAGAAAAATGAGATTTCCTGGGATTCAGAGACAAACCAAATTTTCGACATTTCTCAAATGTTTGTTTGAGGTGCACCAGGTGCTCTGCATTAGATTTAGAAAATATTTTTATATCATCAAGATATATCACTATGAACTTATCTCTTTCTTCGGCAAAGGATATTTTCAGAGCTCATTGGAACGTGTCTCCTGTGTTCATTAGTCCGAATGGCATTTTGTCATACATGAAGGTACCCCATGGGGTGGTGAACGCGGTTTTTTCCTTATCATCCTCATGGACTACAATTTGATTATATCTTGATAAGTCATCAATCATGGACATTCTATTTTCTCTGACCACTTTTTTCAATACGTGATCCATTTTACGTAATGGATAATTATCCTTGAGAGATGATTTGTTTAAATTTCTAAAATCTACAAAAATTCTTATTTCACCATTTTTCTTCCTGACCGGAACCATATTGGCTTCCCATTCGGAGTATATGAGTGGAACAATGATTTTAGCATCCAAGACCTTCTTCATTTCCTTTTCTATCATAGGCAACAGTGTGGAATTTATCCGTCTCATCTTTTTATTGAACGGTTTAACTCTTTGCTTTAGGGGGATCATGTGTTCTATCATGGTGGTGTCATAAGTTCTTAATTCATCATAAGATCAGGTGAAAAAATATTTATATTTCTTGAGCAACTCGACATACTTTATTTTCATTTCAGGGGGAAGATATTTAGAGATTTTTACCAGCTTAGGAGTTTCCTTGGTACTGATATTACAATCTTCAACCTCTTCAGGCTGAGGCTGCAAAGTGGACTTCAAAGTAATGTCATCATGATTAAATAACTTTTCCAAAGGAATCAGGCCTTTGGGAATCTAATTATTTTTCAGTACCAACATATGGTGATTAGCGATCTTATCTCAAAACCCCTGAGGATCTTGCCCTTCCTACATAATCCAAGCAGGGTTGTTCTAATTTTTCTGATCAATATGCGTTTCGAAAAATCCATCTACCATTTCTAAAAATTGATTGATTTTCTCATCATCTTCGAAGACCTGTTAAAGTTGTACATTGTTTGGTATTGAGGGTATGTGCCTCATTTCTATGTGATACTTCAGTTTGAGGATAATAGGAGGTACACACATCGCAACTTATTTGGCCAATTAATTCGCCTATTGATTTTCCATTTTGTGGATGTGGTGGATATTAAATGATGAGAAAAAATTCCCAATCAGATCCCAGACACAATTTCTGTAGGACCTCAACCTTGGGTGATTGTCCTGGTATTGTTGATTTATCTATTTCATGATCAATTATGTATCACCATAAACTATCATATTTTTAATCTTTAACTTTCTCGTAGCTTCTAATCCTAAAACTAGGGCTTCATATTCACATACATTATTAGTATAATCGATGTCCCACTATAATCTATAGGAAAAGGGAATAATGAAATCATCTCCGGGTGATACAAACAACACTCCATCTCCTTCTCCTTCACAAGATGAAGCACAATCGAAATACATTTTACAAACTCCAACACTATTTACATTTTTATTTGGTTTTTCTATCTTTTTTTTTCTGTACAATTTTATTCTATACATTTATCTAAATCATCATCAAGAGATAATATACAGTTTCCTAAATCCTAATCTACAACATAAACATGGTAACTATTTAGATTTTGCGGGTCACTTATAGTATATGCCAGCCTTGTTTCTCTATGCAGGCAAGTAAACTATCTGTCGAAGATCGGGATTGTAGCATACGTCATGTCGAGTTGAAAAGATCCTCGAAGTTTGGCACCCCAAGACCTGGATAAAAACATGCCATACTTTGCAGGGATATCAAAAAGAACCACATCTATCATAATACTTTTCACTAGAATCTGTACAATATTAACCACTAAATCGTTAATCATACCCATACATTTAACTTTTCTCGAATCAAAAAAATACAAATCTCTGTATGTTATGGTAATTTCAAGGCCCAGTTTTTCCATAATAGCTTTGGGAATCACATTATGGGAGGCTCCAGAATCTAACATACAATTATGGAGCATATGATCATGCACAGTTAGCATAATATAGAAAGGAGCGACACAATATCTAGCATTCTCAAAATGCGGGCCAAACACTATAGTCGGTTTATCATCTTCTAAATTTATACATTCGCCTAACTTTTAATATCTGAGAAATTGATCATTTTGGAAATTTGTTTTCTATATGTAGGGGTTTTTTCCAGTTCAACCAAAGGTACAAGGATATTGATTTTATTAATTTTGTTTTCTAGATTGAAACTTCTCGTTGTCCTTTCAGCTTCATTGGTTGGGATTTCTATCTCCTTTTTATCTGATCTATTAGTTTGTGTCGCTTTCGTGTTGGCAGTCTATATTTCATCTTCTTTTGTTTTGGCAGTTTGTGTTTGAGCCGATGATTGAGCTGCCTCACTCATTTTAACTCTCATCAAGATCTTCTTCGGCTGGGCAATTATGACATTTTTATATCGAGGCCTTAAATTATACTTCTGTTGAAGCTCGACCATTATATTATCGACGATTCATTGATAAGCATAATCTTTGGTAATATTTATGCTACCATCATTAAACAAGTATTCTGCGCCTAAATACCTTTCATAATATTGCCTCGTCAAATGAGGTTCTTGATCATCATTTCTAAGATTATTCATGTCTTCTTCTAAATCATCGAAGTTTCGCATGTCGTCTCCTCCTATAAAAAATTTCATTTTTAAAGGGGGTCTGAATATTTTGATCTTCATTTTTTATCAATCTTTGTTGTGCTTGAGGGTTAGGATTTCCTCTGAAATATTTTCTAGCAAACTGATCTATTTTAGATTGGTCCAGTTCCATCTTCGAGATTTTGTTTGATAATTCTTTAACTATTTTTTCCATGTCATCCATTTTGTTTTCCATAGACCTCCCAGATCTAGAAGGTCCTGCCTTTTCTCTGAATCATATGGTTTCTTTATTTTCCGTTTCGATTTTAGATTTTAAATTTCTCGATGCCATCATATTTGACTCTATTTCTATATCATCGTCATGCATTCCTGTGAGGTCAACACATCTCCTTTCCCTCAACAGTAAGGAAACGTCGGGTTCAAAATCCCCTGCAAAATTCACCTTTGGTGCAGGTTGTGAAGGTTTAACCTCAACTGCAATTTTGTTATATAGTTTATTAAATCTCTGAGTGAATTCGAGAACTATTTATGATTTTTTCTTTCTTAAACCTCTGAACTTGGTTAAATAATAAAGGTGATCTTTCCTCTCTCCCCATTATCTGATAAAGGCATTTTCTAAATCGTTTTATGTTCTTATAGAACCTGCTGGTAGCCCTCAAAACCAGGTTCGCACCTGTCCTTTGAAATTTTGAACAAGGAGTATTGAATAAACATCCTCATCCTCAAGGCCAAGTATATCAACAAATTGATCGAAAAAATTTATGTTTTCAGTGGTCGTTAAGTCTCCCTCTCCCATGAACTTTGGCAGGTTTTTCATATATTTTTTGGGTAAATCATGGAGGGGAACTGGGAGGAATAAAGGAGAATACCTAGCAACTACTATAGAAAAAATTCTAGGAGTTTGAGGTGGTCCTTGACTGCCTCCTCCTCCATCTCCATCACCCAACCCTCCTCTACCTCCGCCACCTTTGGCACCACCTCCTCCTAAAACAACCATTGATAATCTAGGGGATGAAACTTGGGGATTATAGAGAGGATTTTCAAAGATGTGTAGTTGTATTACAGCTACCTCGGGATGAAGGGAAAGGAGTTCTTGGATCTGATCGTCAGGAGATAGAAAATCGAAAAAGAGGGGAAAAGGGAGATGAGTACTATGTTCTTCGGACTTGCAGGAAATATAAACAAGAGATCCAATGGGAGTCGAATGAGAGTGTAAGGTATATTCTTCGAAACTTCGAGAAGCTGGAAATTTTATTTTAGGGACTGATGGAATATCAATCAAAGCAGGTATCGAGATGGGTATTTTAATTTTATCAGTGAAGGAGGTAGTCGAATCGATTTTGGTCTTTATATCGGGTAAAACCAACACCGGATTTATGATTTTGGCTTCAACTCTATCAGTCGATGTTTCTCCAAAATAGATTTGGGTTGAACCTTCTTGCGGAGTGTTGACGAGAGAAAATGATCATTCGTCAATTGGAAGAATGTGTATGGTTTGAGGTTGTTCAAATAACCCAATTCGTTTGGTGTAACTCGTTTCAATGGGTTTGATGGCTCCGTTGGCCAATCTAAGAATCCTAAAAGAAACAAGAATAAAAGGAAAGGAAAAATAAATAATTACTAGATACTATACATACATGTACATATGCTCTAATATGACTGTAATAGGAGTATTTAAACAAAAGATAAGTAACTCTCATTTATATACGTTATTTACAGGCTGCAAGTTTTAATCTAAACTTACTAAACTCAAATGTAAAAATGTCTTCTCTAAAGAAGCATATAAAGAAAGCACATAAAATTATTTTTTTATTTTTCTTTTATAAGTCTTAAACTAATGGAAGAAAATGTTATGAAACATAAAAGTATAGCTAGTCAAAAACCAAACTTTATGTTTGGATTTCAGTAACAAACAAATAGGAGAAAAATGAAATTGAACTAACATGTTAACGAACTAGCGATATACATCCAAACGTTTGTGCGATCAGAAAACATTTAACCACCTTGTCCAGGAGAAAAAACCTGCAAGGAACCTTAAGTTTGTTCTGAATAAATGAAAAACAATTATGTTGGCAGTTAAATTTAAATAACAGAAAGAATGATACCAGTAGTCATTGTAATATCATGATTGAAAGAAATTGCATTAAGAAAAAAATGTTAGCAAACATCCTTGCATTTAATCTTTCAATGAAAATTAAAGGAGAAATCCTATAATTAAAACTGAATCAGTGATCATACGATTAATATATGAAGCAATAGTTTTGGACAACATTTATAAAGGAATTATCCCAATAACATAATAAACGATGAAGACTAAAGCTATCAAAAATTATTATCATATCAAGATAAACAAAACTTAAATGAAGACACCATCCACAAGAAGCTAAAGCTGAAATGTGTATTATTGTTCCATTAAAGTATGTAAATCAAACGTCCATCTTCTGCCCCATGTCTTGATTACAAAAATTACAAGTATTTAAAGAGTTTAGAAAAGATAAACATCCTATCTTGTGGGATAAGATTAAATCTCAAAAATGATTTGCTAATCACAAAATAGAGGGTAATATAACCACTTTGTATCACACTGCATCTCTCAAAATTAAAACAAAATTTTTTCTGTTTAAAAAAGATGCGCCAAATGAGCTCATAAATAGTCCATATTATGGGATCACCACCAATTACATGATATCATGAAAAAAAAAAACAATTAAAGGAGTTTAGATATTATTATAACCAATAATTTCCATAAATTCGAATGATGATAAACTCGCTATAGAATCAACTGATTGTGTAGCTAGTTTTTTTTTAACAAAAACAATATAATTAAATATATATAATTGGAAATAAAAATACAACTAAGGCAATCAATCAAATCTTTACCTCTTAACTGCATGCTAAATTTGATTCACAGGATTTCAGAATTAACTACTACTATAACACTCTCATCATTCTTTACTATTATGTTCCTAGTCCTTTTCAAACACTTGCCTCTCCTTTGAACAATGAAATTTAGTCTATGATTTTCATTCTTTAAGGAGTCGATCTGAGTAGTGAGGGTTTTGATTTTCAATTGAAGAAAAGATATGTCTATGTAATACTTATCAATCCAAAATAGACAAACTTCACATTGTGGATCTGTGATAACTGTTTAAGGATGTCCACGGCCATGTGTCATAACGTCTCCACTTTTTCCTATGGCTTTTTTATCAAGCTTGATACCTGGAAAGCCTTGGTTGTGCTTCAGGTAGGGTGGCAAATTATCTACGAAATTATAGGCCTGGCTGAGATCTAGTTTGAGGTAATCAGGGTCTTCTCCTACCAAGAATGTCTCGATCTCAGAATATGATCTCTCATGGAACTCGATCATTTTGATTGAGCTCATATGAGAGTTCGATTTATTTCATAGGCTCCTAGAAATTAACCTTCCTGCCCTTTTATTTTTAAACCCTATATCTGTGCCACCCTTAGACATTTTGCATGAAGGCTTGCTTGCATTTTTAGCAGAGGTATAAGGGAAGGTGTACTTCTCATGGTCATGCAATTCAAAGGCTGCCAGTTCAGTATCTATTTGCTCGGGCATAGGCTCATCGAGGATGGCCCTATCACAGGCTTCTTTAGATGAAGGAACTATTATGTCAGTGGCAGGGATTGTGGGTTCTTCCATCATGAGCTTATCAACCACTACAGGACTGGGTGTAATGAAACCATTTCGAAATAGGAAGGCGTCCCAATTATCATTTTGCAATTTTAGTTGATAAAATAACTGCATCTTTATCAACCTGTAATGAAACAGAATGAAATTTAAACACTGTCTCTTATACCTTTTGGCCATCTTATACAGACTTCTCAATAAATAAAAAGTCATATTCAACCAAGAATCGTTGAAGTTCATCAACAAACATATGTGATATAGGAAAACAAGGCCAAAACAACCCTCGCATGTAACGAATTATCTCAGGATTGCTAATAAACCATGCCACCGATTTTTCAACAAGGATATGGGCATACGTTTATCAAAACACTTGATTTTACTAGAGGTAAAGAACAGGCTCCATGGTACCTCCTCCACCTTAGCGTTTTTAAACCATTTATTCCTGCTAAGTGGAAGACCCGTCACCTGGCCTAAAAATTCCTTGGTGACCTTGGCTCGACAACCATCAAAGGAGAGGGAAAATTCCTGGGCAGTTTGCAAGTTAAAACCCTAAAACTTCTCAAGAAACTTGAGCCAGTCATGACCCTTAAGGTCTTCCTTGCATCATCATACAAGAGCAGGGTTTGCGAGCCATTCAACTCAATCCTTACGACCGAGGCCATGAGGGTTCAGAAGGTAGACAAAAAAACATAGTGAGTATGAAAGGTTTTTAGAACAGAGAAGACTATAGTGAAATCTCAAAAACAAGACTCATCAATACCTTAGCGCGCATGTAAAGGGGTTTTGTAACACAAAAGAAAATGCATTTTGGGAAATGAGTGCCAAGAGTACATATGAAACCCAAGACTTAACTCTAAATGATGGGCCTATCATTGTGGAGTTGATTTGTAAAGTTTAGGAGAGGAGAATTTTTGTGAACCAAAGTGTAATGAAAAGAATAGGTGTTACCAAGAGACACAACGATATTTAACATAGTTTAGTTTTAATGGACTCTTGGTGTTTTAAACAAAAATTCAAGGCACACTTCACAATCGATGAGCCACTTTAAATCAATCAACAAGATGAGCTTCACAATAAAATAGTCTTCATTAAAAGACCTGTAAAGACATCTAGATTTCATAAACCTTAGATAAAATGGTAATACAATTATAAGCTTTAATGCTTCGTTCATGCTTTTAGTCATGAATGAAGCATGAAAATGAAAAGAAAAAAAATAATAGGAATAATCGAAACGTGATATTTACAGTTCAAAATTCACTTTAGAAAAGGAATAGTTGTATTACCAAGCGTAGGCAGCTACATAAATTATTATTTGTCGCTTTAAAAGGTGAAAATATGTAGGGCTGCCAACAATGGTGACTCACTGGGAGAAGCAGTTATCTCTACATCACAGACATGTTCATGTTAGGACTGCTTAGAATGATTATAGATCAAAAAACAGTTGAAGGGCATCAATCATCTCATCAAACATTACACAGTCCATCTTTAGATATCTTCCTGTTAAAATGAAATCTGGTAACAAATTTCACAAAATGAGATCCATGATGTTCAAGTCAATGTCTCCAATACTGTTGACATGGCCATTGCTACCAGCAGGCTACCATAGCCTCAACAGGGATGTCAATTAACCTACTATGATGCTTTTATCCTATCCAAGAAATTTCAATTCAAAATGAAGGATGCTTATGACCAAAATCAAATTTATACCTGAGAAATTTCTTGAACCCGACATTGCTTCATTGCCAGTAGACCTGTCCAGTATCTCGACAAAGTTATCTTGGCATCATGCATGAATTTACCTGCTTCCAGTAGACTTGTTTAGTATACCGACGGGTTTACCAACATTTCCCACAACTCTCGAGCGATTTTTTACAAATTTGGTATAACTTGAAAGATATTCAGAAGAGCGGGGTGATGCTGAAAATTCTGGTTTCCAGAACACTTGTTATTTTCCAGCCTTTAATTTTCTGCTTGATTAACCTCATTATGATTTCATTAGGACAAGAAGGCATCTTTGAGTTTCTTTCTTTCAAATTAGGGACAACATAAAGAGTTTTTAAATGATAGTCGTGTCTGCTCATAGTTAAAAAATGAAACCATGAAATCGATTATGAATGGAAAAACTTCCTTAACCAGTCTGTATTTTAGGAAATCACGGCAATTGATGCTCTGATGGACCTTACTTATTGTTTCAAGATGAGGCATTATGGTTTCCTTCCTTGAACTAAACTATGGTACAAGCATGTTCTAACTAGAAAGAAATAAAACAAACAAAACGAAGAAGAACCAAAAACCAGAAAACAAAACAAATCAAACCAAAAAAATATGTACAAAAGGTGTATCTAGGATTTGTCAGGCAAAATACCTTTTGAGAGCTTAGTCATTCATCGAAAAGGTGTCTAGATGTCCCTCTAAATTCTGCAGGCGAAAAGAATTGAGACCTAGTTTTTCAGTGATTAAGAAGGGTCCCAACAAAAGATTCTAGAACTTGGTATGTTCTCCCTTCCCCTCATGCAGTTTATCCCACTTGAGGACTAGATCTCCCAACTCAAAATTCTTGTTCGAGGAAGAAATTGAATCAAACAAACTTTTAACAATACGTTGATGTTGATCCATTTTTTCTTTTGCTTGGAATCTTACCTCTTCTAACTTCAACAAAGCATTAATCCAACTTTCCAGGGGAGGACAATCCTCTTCCTGAACTTTTTCCGATAGTTGCAGAGAGGGAAGAAGAACACGCGGAGGGAGAATTGCTTCCCTTCCATAAACGATAAAGAAGGGGGAATTACCAACAACGGTTTTCGGAGTCACCCTATCAGCCCAGATTGTATTAAAAAGTGCGTTGTGCCAATTTTTGTGGTTTTCAGAAACTATCCTCTTGATGATCTTGATTAGGTTTTTGTTTGTCGATTCTGCTAAACCGTTTCCTTGGGGGTAATAACTAGCATAATATTTCAGTTTTATCCCTTTTTCTAAATAAAAGGCACTCATATCGAGGGATGAAAAATAGGAAGCATTATCGAAGACCAAACATTCTGGAATATTGAATTGAGTAATGATGTTTGAATTAACGAAATATATTACCTGATTGGTGTTCACCACTTTTAATGGTGCAACCTTAGACCATATGGTAAAATAATCCATTGTTGTAATGATGTATTTATGCAGCTGCGAGGAGGTGGGGTTAATTGGGCCAATGATGTCAAGACCCCATTGCTGAAAAGGGAAATCCACCAAGACAGGTTGCAGCGGGAATGCTCCCTTCTGCACTCATCCAGAAGCCTTTTGGCAGATTACGCATTTACAATATAATGTATGGGCATCTTTGAATAGCGTGGGCCAATAGTACCATGATCTTAATACTTTTTGAGCAGTAGTGTCTCCAGCGAAGTGTCCACCAGATTCTCCTGCATGCAATTCATATTACACTTTATCTGCTTCATCTCTTTCCAGACATCGCATAAGCACTTGATTAAAATTTTTGTGGAATAATACGCCATTTACTAGCTGGAAAGGTGAATATTTTAATCTTAATTCTCTTTTCTTTTTTGGATCAATATGAGGAGGAGAAAAAATGCATGTTATATAAAACTTAATTTCATTAAACCAAGAATTAGCGGGATCTTGTGCACAACAGATTTGATTTTGACTGAGCTGATTTTCAGTTAAAAAATTAATTTGACCCTGCTGCTCTTCCACTGAATCAATGACTAATTTACATAGACCTTGGCCTCTAACAATTTGCACAGGGGTAATCTCAAGGTCATACTCTTGTAACAATTTCATCCATTTTTCCCGTTTTTCACCCAGTTTGTTTTGTACTAGCAAGTTTCTGACAGCAGGGTAGGGCACAATGACTTTAGTTCTGGATTTCAGTATATATTATCAGAAATGTTTTGCTTCTTTAAAAACAGCGTAGGCCTGTTGATCTACAGTTGGGTAATTAATCTCTTCTCCCTTGAAAGATGAGCTCATAAAGGCAATGGGGATTTCATTGTTTTCAACATTCTTTTGGGTCAGTACAATGGCGTAATATCGATCATAAGAGAACGTATAAAGAGTGAAGTCTTGTGAAAAATCAGGACTCATTAGGGAGGGAGCCTCTACTATGGCTATTTTGATGGAGTCAAAATCCTAACTTTCCTATGGTCCCCAATGATATTGAACATCCTTTTTTATTAAGTTTTGCAATGGCCTCACTATTTCCAAGAAACTCGGGACAAACCTTCTGACAAAATTTATTTGACCTAGAAATAATTGCATATATTTTTTGGAGGAGGGGGGAGGGAGCTTGGAAATGACTTGAGTTCTTTTGGGATCAATGATCATCCCTTCATTGGATACTATGAATTTAAGAAGCTTGCCTTTTTCCACTGCAAATATATATTTCTTAGGATTTAGAGAGATGTCGTACTTGCGACATCATTGTAAAACAAATCTCGGATGGGATAAATGATCCCCCTTACTTGTGGAGAAAACAGTGATGTCATCAAGATAGACCACTACAGATTGATTGATTAGACCGTGAAAAGCGATATCCATCGCTCTCTATAAAGTGTCCAAGGCATTTATAAGCCGAAAAGGCATCTTTCTATAGGCGTAGGTACCCCATGGAGTATGGAAAGTGGTTTTCAACTGGTCTGGGAGAGGCATGAGGACCTGGTTGTACCCTGAAAAACCGTCTAGTAGTGACAATCTTTCAGAATCGGATACCTACTGAAAATTTGTTCCATCTGAGGAACATGATAATTTTCTTTGTGAGACGCTCGGTTTAAGTTTCAAAAATCAATACAGAGTCAAATTTCACCACTTTTCTTCCTCACAGGGACAATTTTAGATACCCACTGTGTGTGTCTTGCTGGGAATATTATCTTTGCATTCAACAATTTGTTCATTTCTTTCTTGACCGTTGGTTCGAGTTTGGGGTCCATCTTTCTCATCTTCTGTTGAAAAGGTTGAGTCTGGGGTTTCATGTGGATGATGTGTTGTATAATGTTAGGGTCAAAAATTTTTAAATCATTGTATGTCCAAGAAAAGACATCCTTAAATTCTTTAAATAGTTTTATAAAGGCTGATTTCTCTTGCTTCGAACATCTCGTTCCTAGATTGATGCATTGTGGATTATCTCTAGTTCCCAGATTTACTTTTCCATGGGTCAAGGAAGAACTATTCATTTTACAATTTATCGATTTCTTGAATTTTTCATGCAAATCATAAAACGTTTCTAATCTTACCATAGATTTTAGGATATAATTTACCAGATTTGATGGTTATTCAAGAGACCTTGTGTCCGATATTAACGTAAAATTACGGAGGTATTCATCGTGGGTTCCCACATCGATAACTGAACCTTGAAAAGTGTCTTCCATGTGCAGGAAACTCATGATCTATTGATCATCATCGAACACTCTGCACTTAGTCATGTTGTCTGGGACTGATGGTCTGAACAACAACTCAATCGAAAATGCATTCGGAGAAATACCTTCTGCGGGAAAAAGTTTGGAAGTGACGTTAGCTAACAAGTCAGTCTCAAAGTTGCTTAATCTTGGAATGGACTTAATGTTAAATGCAAAAAAAAATTGCATTAGATTCCATACCTCGGTTTGATAACTCTTCAGGTGTGGTGATAGGAAATGACTGAATTTTCTTACCTGTCTGACCACAATTTCAGAATCACTGAATACCATTATTTTCTGTACATTCATATCTACTTCCTTTTTTAGTTCTTGCAGAAGTGCCTCGTATTTGGTGGTGTTGTTTGTACATTCAAATTCTAATCGGTAAGCGATCAAATTTTTATTACCTGTTGGGTCAATGAGCACATATCCTGCACCAGCTCCATATTTAGATTTGGATACATCAAAGTAGAGAGACCATATGTGAGCTTCATCGACCGTATTAGACACATTAGGTAGAACAACTGACTGTGTGCATGTCACAAGTTCCGATTGTTGTTCCAGATTAGTGACAATGGAAGTTTACGACATGAAGTTACCAAAAAAGGTGTTCATTCCCTGCATTTCATGTGTATTAGTGGAAGCAGTAAATGGTTCATTAGCATCATTTAAATTGGTCACGGTGTGCTTGAGTTAACACTCATGATTAATCCTGACTCTGTTAGTGTAATGAACCTCAAATTCACCATAATTTTTTTTATTTCTATGACATAAATTAATTTTCGTTTAAGCTTAGAATTTAAGAGAAGGAATGATTTATTTCTGTCCATAAGGATATTATTACACTAGTCTAATCTATTCTAATAGAAAAGCTTCTATGGGTAAATTACTTCAATGATTCTGTCACTTCCCTTAACTCTCAAACCACTCCAGCATACTCAAATGTATATAGGCGATATCTAAACTTAGCTCAAAGGAACCTTTGTTGTTCAGAGAGATAAGGGGATAGCACCTTCAAGTGTTCAAAGGGAGGTGGAGATCGAAATCGTCTCGTAGGGGTCAAGATCCGGTGGAAGAATGCCAAATCATTTTGGCCAAATATCTTTAAAAGAACGAACAATGAAATTTCCTCGGGTAAAGGTACTGAAATCCCATGGATCATTGGATCTCATAGATCTATGCAGAGGTTAAGACTGATCATCCTTTCATGTTCAGAAGCTCAGGACGAGTAGTGACTATTGGATGAGAAGCAACAGGAGTTGTTGATCTCTCACTTTGAATTTCACTATTTCGGAGTTCGGGTTTTTGGAATAGGAAGGGGGATTGGGAGATGCTGCATCGCGAACTCCCAGTTCGCGAAGTCCCGAAAGAATCGGGACCATTGATCTCTCGAGGGGGAAACAATTCTGGCATTTCGTCTTCGGAAAAAATGGAGGGGAAGTTTCGGACTTCGGGGATTAGAAGGAGGAAAGGTTGGAGTTACATCGCAACCTTACAAACCCTGGAATCGCAATGCGCTACGAGGAGATAGCCCTAGGTCACAGGGTGTGGTCGCATGGACAGAGGCTAAAGGAAGAGCCAAACTCGTTAAGCCCCTTTTCGACATTTCGGGACCTAGGAGTTCGAAAGGCTTAGAAACATTGTAGCCGGATTCACGAAGTCCTGAATCCCAAAGCCCCAAAATATTGGGCCCTTAGTCATTTATTGACCATTATGACAACATGTTTCTGCGTGGGTCTTCATTCATTGAATAGTCTGTACGTAGTACTAACTGCATTGGTATTCGCATACCTTATGTGTGTGTGTGTATTCATATATATATATATATATATATAAGTACTATGTGTACAGGCCTCTTCCAAACTCAATTATTCAAAGATAGGTCTACTAGAACTTCAATTACAAAAGTAAACATGTGCCTATAAATAGTTCGGTATCTTTCGAGCTCATCTATACATAGACAATCCTACCTCGAAATTTGATTTCAGAGTTAAATCTGCTCCTGTAGGTGGATCTGTTCTTTAAGTTCATATGTAGATAGTTTTTGGTCTAGCGTTTTGTTTAAGGAGGAACCATTCCCCGGATTTAGTCTTTGATTATAAACTTCTCACAACGCAAAAATGTCATCCATGGAAATTATTTCATCTTAACACAATTAGAGGCATAATATCAGATACACGAATACTTCAAACAAAGATTGAGCATATTTTTAAAAGAGGATTAAATACAAAGTTGACATTTCATCATTCAGGACTCACTGTTATAGAATCACAGAGTTCCTTTTCTTTACTAAACCCTGAAATCCTGAAACCCCAAAATGTAGGGCCCACAGTCCCTTTTCTTTTCGCAATTCGACATTTCACGTTTCATTTTTTTTGAACAACAGGTGTTTGTAAACCCCAACATCCCAAACCCTGGAACCCTGAAATGTTGGGCCCACAGTCCCTTCACATTTCACAATTCGGCTTTTCGTGCTTCATTTTTTTGAATGTAAGGTGTTCATAAACCCTGACATCTCGAACCCTGAAACCCCAATCATTATCATAACTTGGCACATGAATTTTTTTTTGTGTGTTCAACGCTTATAATCACTGCAAAACCCAATTGACCTTTGTTTTTCACACCATTTTTTCCTCTATTGTTTATGCCCTAAATCAATAGTCTAAGTTAATTTGTCGGTAAAGATCCTGAATAAAATTCTCCTGACCCTTATACTTACAGAGCATTCAGTTTCCCAATTTAAAAAGGGGTCATTCAAATTCAATTCTCTCAAGCTCTTATAGGGTTTGGAAGAAAGGGAAAAATTTCTCAAAGGTAAAAGGGGATTTGGTCCTGGTGGTTATAGTATAACTTTTTCCAAAAAACATTTCTACACGATTGTCCTATTTGTTAGGGTAAATAAAATAGTCGATAACTGGTTTTTGCTCGGGTCTTGTTATTATGCCCTAAAATTTTAATTACCAGGATTATTTCCTTTAAGATAGGCCTTGTATTCAAATGCTAGATGTTAGATTGACATACGCTAGATCTATAATACTAAATCATTTTATCTCATTTCGACATTCCTTAAAATTATTGCCAAAGTGGTTTAAATCTTCCATAACGATTATTTAGATTGGATATAATGGTTCGAGTAAAGTTCTGATTCTATGTTTTTCCTTCTAGAATAGTATATGCATATATATATATATATACATGAGTCTACAAGAATATAAGGACAGACCTACTCAATCCAATTACTCATAGATAGATCTGTCTGATACTGTGATTACAAAAATGTAACTTTTTCCTATAGACGAATTTATACTATCAAATTCACTTGCACATGGATAACTTTGTCTTGGGTTTTTAATTTAAGAGAGGCAATCCCATAATTTAATACTTGATGATAAAACTTCATACAATGAACATATATCATCTATGAAAGCCATCTCAGCTTAGTATAGTTAGATACATTACATCAAATAGATATGATCATTCATACAGAGAAGGAAAGGTTTACATATCTGGAACAGTTTGCGGAAAGACAAAGGGAACAACCACATTCCTCCCAACCGTATAATAGGGCAACCAAAACCACTTTCTTGATTCACCCCCTAGCCTGACCATGAATCCATGAGGGCGAACTTGGAAACTCCTCCTCAGCAATGTCCTACAACTCCAGCAGTTATCCTTGTGCCTCAAACTTACTCAGCAGTGCTGATAACAACAAGGAAAGTTCATAGACTCTTTCCCAACATACTTGGCAGCGTCCTGCCTCCTTGCATATGCTATTTAACAATTTGTGCCCTAGTCTTTTTCCCTCCTTTGGGGGATTTTCGCACCTTTCTAAATCCTTGATTTTCAGAGGCTTACAATGGCCAAATATATGATTTTGCACTTGTAATAATCATCCCAGAGGTAGTTCCAACATGTTCCCCACTCATGGAGTCATGGTCAACTGATTTTAACATGGTTGTTCCATTTGTCCTTCTGCAATTAATATAAATCTTCTATTTTTATACAAGTGTCATAGTCAAATAGTTAGTTGAGTCCAAATAGATCTCTGCCCAACAGTCACAATAATTAATTACAAATATCAAATTCAAATTTCGGAATTGCCAAAAATGACAAGAAATTTCCAAATTCGAATTTACTAAAAACGGAAATAAATTTCCAACAAATTTAAATTTAAAAAATATTTAATTTTTTTGGGATATCACATCCCTTCCCCCTTTAGTAAAACATTGTCCTCACTATTCGTTTCTTTCCTGGAACATGATTGGATGAGATTTCCGCAAATATCCCTCCAATTCCCAAGTGGCCTCCTCAGGACTAAAGTGCTTCCATTGCACCTTTACCTAAGCGACGACTCTGTTCTGAAGTGTTATTTCTCTCTGGTCTAGAATGCGTATGGGTTCCACCTGGAACTCGCCTTCGGGTTCCACCAGCACCAAGTTCTAATCAATCATATGAGTAGGGTTATAAGTATACTTTTTCAACAAAGAAACATGAAATACGTTATGAATTCTTAGATTAGCTGGGAGTGCAAGTTGATATGATATGGATCCAATTTGAGCTAGTATCTTGAAGGGCCCACAAAACCTAGGTGCCATATTGTCACAGTTCCCCAACTTCAGCGAGCTTTTTCGGGCTTTAACCTTCAAGAAAAATGGTCTCCCACTTGAAATTCCAAGTGTCTTCTTTTCTGATCTGCATAGCTTTTCTATCTCTCCTGTGCTTCTTTCAAGTTCTGTTGTACCTTCCTTACCATGTTCTCCATTTATTGGAGCATCTCTGGTCAGCCGGGTTATCCTAGCTAATTGGAGTCGTACATTTTTTGTCGTATAGTATTTCGAAAGGGCTCAATTTAGCTGAAGTTTGGTACCCATTGTTATATTAAAATTCTACGAAGTGTAGGTAGTCTTCCCACTTGTTCAGTTTTGTTCTTACATACATGCGGAGTATATCCTCGATGATTTGGTTTTTCCTTTCAGTCTGTCCATCCGTTTGTGGATGATAACTCGTACTAAAATTCAAGTTAGTATTTATCCCTGCAAACAATTCCTTCCAAAAAGGGATGTGAATTTTACATCTCTATTTGAAATCACCATTTTAGGAATACCATGCTGTCTAAAAATTTCTTTCATGAATATTTTAGCAATGTTTATATCTTTAAAAGTAAACTTTATAGGAACAAAGTGTGCAGACTTACTGAGTTTATCGATTACAACCATGATAAAATCATTTTGTTTCTGAGTTTTAGGAAAACTTGTGATAAAGTCCAGCGATATGGTCTCCCATTTCCATTCTGGTACTAGTAATGGTTGTAATCGGATGGTTGGATGCTGGTGTTCGGCCTTAACTTGCTGACAATCTTGGCACCTAGCCAAGTACTCTGTTGTTTCTCCCTTCATATTAGGCCAGTAAAATAGTTTTCTAAGTGCTGCTATTGTTTTCTAGTAACCTGGATGGCCAAAATACGGTTTCTTATGCACTTCGTCTAAAACAGTTAATTTTAACTCTACTGAAACTGGTATGTAAAGTCTGTTTTTAAATATTAATAGTCCCTTCTTTTCAATACTTATATCTGGTTTATCCGAGTTTGTTATACTATTTTGAAATTCTTCCATCATCTTAGTATAATTTCCATTGTTAATACCTGTTGTCCTTATTCTTTGTTCCATAACACTTTCTTCTCTGCTGATATTTATCTCAAATAACCCATGGACTCTTCTTCATAGAGAATCTGCTACTTTATTTTCCTTACCCTTGATATGTCTGACCTTGAAGTTGAATTCACTCAGGAAGGATAGACACCTTGCTTGTCTTGCATTAAGGTCTGGTTGGTTAAACAAATATTTCACCCCACTATTATTCATCAATAGTAGGATTTTTTTTCCCATTATATAGTGTCGCCACATTTTTAAGGCATGTATTACTGCTTCCAATTCTAAGTCATGCGTGACATAATTTTGCTCATGTTTTTTTAATTTCCGGGACTCGTAACAAATTACGTGCCCTTCCTGAGTTAGAACACCACCTAGTCCCTCTCTAGTTGCATCGACACATACAGTGAAGTCTTTATCTGGGTCTGCTACCTTCAAAATGGGTGTCAATGTCAATAATTCTTTCAACTTGTTAAAAATGTCTTGACACTTTTGCGACCAATTAAACTTGTTCCCTTTCTTTTGTAATGACGTGATGGGGTAGGCTATCTTGGAAAACCCTTCTATAAATCTATGATAATATCTGGTGATTCCCATGAATGACCAGATATCTGCCACATCCTTAGGTACTGGCCATTCCATAATGGTTTTTATCTTTTCTAGGTCCACGAAAATACCTTCCGAGGAAATGGCATGTCCTAAATATTGTATTTCCCTTTGATAAAAGTCACACTTGTCGAATTTTGCGTATAGTTTGTGTTTCATCAATGTTTTCAGAACTATCCTTAAGTGTTCATCATGTTCTTCCTCCATTTTTGAATAGACCATAATATCGTTGATAAATACTACTATGAACTTGTCTAAGTACGGACTGAAAATGCTGTTCATTAAGCACATAAATGTGGTTGTTGCGTTAGTGAGTCTGAAACGTATGACTACAAACTCATAGTGTCTGTATCTTGTTCGAAAAGTTGTTTTGTTTATGTCCTGGTACTTTATCCTAACTTGATGATAACCGGATCGTAAATCCAATTTTGAAAAGATCTTGGGCCCACCAACTTGATTGAACATATCATTTATCCTTGGTAAAGGGTATTTGTTCTTAATGGTCATTTTGTTCAGTTGTCTATAATTGATACATAGTCTTAGAGTACCCTCTTTCTTTTTCACAAAGAGGACTGGTGCTCCCAATGGCGAGACACTCGGTTTGATATAATCTTTGTCCAACAATTCTTGTAATTGTATTTTTAATTCTGTCAGTTCTGGTAGACTCATTCGGTAGGGTGCTTTTGAGATAGGGGTTGATCTGAGTAGTAAGTCTATGGAGAAATCTATTTCTCTTCTAGGATGTAATTATGGTATCTCATCAACAAACATGTCTTTGAATTCATGTAGGACAACAAAGTCTTCTAACTTGGGCTTATTTTCTTTTTCTAATAGATTCGTCACTTGGATGGCGTAAACTTGACATCCCTTTCTAATACATTTCTTGAGTTGCATTGTTGAAACTTGTCTGACTGAAACAGGTTTTGGTATGCCTTGGGTTGTTCTAACAATGCCAAAATTATCTTTATAGCTAAGTATCTTTGTATAATAGTCTAGTACTGCTTTGTGTTGTTCCAACCAATCCATTCTGATTATCATATCATAATATCGTAGGGGTAGGATGTTCAAATTGGTCCTCATCTTTTGACCATCTAAGCTGAACTCAAGATCAGAAATAAAGTGAACTTATTTTATTTTAGTACCTATTTCTAGTTGTACAAGCCATGATTTTGTGTGCTTCATTTTTTTAAGTTTATTCGACTCTACTACATCGGGAGTAATATAAATTAACATAGCTTCAGGGTCAATTAAAACAGAGATTTGAGTGTCATTGATTTTAACTTCGATTTATACCACTGAGGACTAGTGGTCAGCTTCTCGACCATCTATGGCTGCATTTATTTGATGCAAACTTCTACCCATGTCTTCCACTGTCGAGGCTTCCTACAAATTGTGAACAACAATTTTGTTTGCCACAATTAAACATGAATAGTTCCTCCTTAGATGAGGTTCTCCACACTCCCAACACTTTAATGGCTCATGGAAGTTGTCCCCAAACTTTTCTATTCCCAGGTTCACTAGTTTACCGCTACCTTGTGTATTCGGATGATTGGAGTGAAAATCCTTCCTTGGGAAACCTTTTGCTGCATTCCAATAAGGAGCCAGTTGGTATCCCTTCTTCCGCTGGTTCATTCCATCTTGCTTATTATCCTTCCAGGTATTGGGAAGCTCTACCTTCTATTTATATTGGTCATAGCACATTTTTGATTTCTTGAATACCTCACTCAAGGATTTGGGGATTTCAAACTCAATTCTGTCCCGATAGGCCTATGGTAAACATCTTAAGAATCGTTGTATTTTTACATTATCCTCCCGGATATACGGTACGAACCTTAGTAGTTCTATAAATTTATTTATAAGTTCCTCCATCATCATCTGTCCAAGTTGTAACTCATAAAATTCTTTCATCTTCCTTTCATAATAGCTTTCAGAAAGATATTGTTTCTTGAAATACTTCTTAAAGTTAGACCATCCAACTGTTTCTCCTTTAGGCCCTTGTCCAATTTCAGGTCCTACCACCAAATGCTGGCATTCCCCTTCAGATTGTAGATGGCCATTCTGACCTTCATGTTGCTAGAATAGTTGTAGATATCGAAGTATTTTTTGATGTCCAACCACCATGCCTCGACTTCTTCTCCTGTCCTGGATTCTCCATCAAAGTTAGATGGTTTAATCTTTTTAAAATCACCTTCAAGATGGTCTGTTTGTTTTCTTTTTCGGTCTGGTAAAGTTTTGTCTTCAACTGAAGGTGTCCCTTCAGACGAGCAGTCTCCTTTTTCTGTTTTCACACCATAACTCGTGGAGGCCCTTTTGCTGACCTCCTCCTCATGGTTACCATCTTTTGGGATTTTCTTGGTTACTATACTATGCAGCAAGACTTCATTTATCTCTTGTTGTTCCTATTGTGCCTTCTTCAATTTTTCATTGTTGACCTTGAAAACCTGTAGTTCAACAATAAGGTTCCTCATTGTTTCCAACACCTCTATGGGTGAGATTCCGTCACTATAATGTCTTGGATCTCTAGGAGGTCCTTGCGGCAGATTCTCTTTCATCTTGATTTATGCACCTTCTTGAGCTGCCATAATCAATAAAAAACAAAAAATCTTTATGTTTGTAACCACAAGATTTATTAGTTTTTCATAAATCAGAATATATACTAAGAAACTAATGTGCCCCTGTTCAGGCCCAGTTTTGTAACTTTTGCTTTGATACCATATGTAATGAACCTCAAATTCACCATAAAAAAAATAAATTTCTATGACATAAATTAATTTTCATTTAAGCTTAGAATTTAAGAGAAGGAACAATTCATTTATGTCCATAAGGATATTATTACACCAGTCTAATCTATTCGAACAATAAAGCTTTTGTGGGTAAATTCCTTCCATGATTCTATAACTTATCTTAACTCCCAAACCACTCCAGAATACTCAAATGTATATAGGCGATATCTAAACTTAGGTCGAAGGAACTTTTGTTGTTCATAGAGATAAAGGGATAGCACCTTGAAGTGTTCAAAGGGAGGAGGGGATCGAAATCATCTTGCAGGGGTCAAGATCCGGTGGAAGAACGCCAAATCATTTTGGCCAGATATCCTTAGAGAATGAATGGTGAAATTTCTTCGGGGAAAGGTACCGAAATCCCGTGGACCGTTGGATCTCATAGATCTGTGTGGAAGTTAAGACTGGTCTTCCTTTAGCGTTCAGAAGCTCAGGAGGAGTAGCGATCGTTGGATGAGAAGCAACAGGAGTCACTGATATCTCGCTTTGAATTTCACTATTTCGGAGTTCGAGTTTTTGGAGCAGCAAGGGGGTTTGGGAGATGCTACATCGTGAAATCCTGGTTCATGAAATCCCGAAAGAATCAGGAGCATTGATCTCTCGAGGGGGAAAAAATTCTAGCATTTCATTTTCGGGAAAAATGGAGGGGAAGTTTCAGACTTCGAGGATTAGAAGGAGGAAAGTTTAGATTTACATCGCAACCTTAGAAACCTCGAAATCACGATGTGATCTGAGGAGATAGCCCTATGTCATAGGGCTTGGTCGCATGGGTGGAGGCTAAAGGAAGAACCAAACTCGTTAAGCCCCTTTTCGGAATTTCGGGACCTGGGAGTTTGAAAGGCTTAGAAACGTTGCAGCTAGAGTCGCGAAGTCCCAAATCACGAAGCCCCGAAATACTGGGCCCTTATTCATTTATTGACCATTATGAAAACAAGTTTCTATGTGGGTCTTCATTCATTGAATAGTTTTTACACAGTATTAATTGCACTGGTATCTACATACTTGGCAGTGTCTTGCCTCCTTGCATATGCTATTTAACAATTTTTGCCCAGGTCTTTTTCCCTCCTTTGGGGGATTTTCACAGCTTTCTAAGTCATTGATTTTCAGGGGCTACCAATGGCCAAATTTTTTATTTGACACATGTAATAATTATCATAGAGGTAGTTCCAACATGTTCCCCACTCATGGAGTCATGGTCACCTGATTTTAGCATGGTTGTTGCAGTTGTTCTCCTACAATTAATATAAATCTTCTGTTTTTATACAAGTGTTATAGTCAAATAGTTAGATGAGTCCAAACAGATCTCTGCCCAACTGTCAAAATAATTAAATACAAATATCAAATTCGAATTTTAGAATTGCCAAAAATGGAAAAAAAAATCCAAATTCGAATTTACTAAAAACGAAAATAAATTTCCAGCAAATTTAAATTTCAAAAATATTTCAGTTTTTGGGGATGTCATAGTTAGGCTTCCCGTTCTCTGGCAGCCACAAATGGGACTAGTCTGTCGCAAAGTATCCATGCAACTGTTCGTACCAATCCCTGCTTAAAAATAAACCATATACTTCAAGGATGTCAACAACAATGATATCAATAATCTGGTGAACCTTAGGATTAGAGGATAGCCTAAGAAGGACATTTTTTAATTCACCTATTACATTAACATTGGTCCAATCGAGCTGAATAATCTTTAGACTAGAAGGATGAACTTCAACATTGTTTTTTTGGAAGACATAACAAGGCATCATATTTGATGATGCGCTAGAATCTACCATGCATTTATGTACATTTCTATTGAAGATTTCAAAAGTCAATAAAAAAGGTGGGACATTTTTGCAAGTATTAACAGTAGAACTTTGCTGCTTTTTACTCATTGTCCCTGAAATTACTTTATCTACATTTGATACATTTTTTACAGTAAGGTCTCTTTTATCTGAGGGTTCCAGTGTTGTTTTAGTAGGGACTTTTTGAGGTGTTTTGGGGATAATTTCTGCAATTTTTTTGCTGTTCAGATTGTTGTTTTTTCTTTTTTTTGCAATGTTCTAAAGCATTTTCTGCAGAAGAAAAGGATATTTCAACAGTTCATAAACTGAAATATTAGCTCTAAGTTTCTTTAGATCTTCAATCAAATCATATTCTAAACTTGGGGTTGTTGAATTCTGTTTTGTTTCATTCTATTTAAATTGTTTCCAAGGCACATTAGTTCTTGTTTCAGAAGAGGGTTTATTCTGAGTTTTACTTCTGGTATTGCAAGGATGGACAGTTTCAAAATTAGCTTGAAAGATATTGTCATAAAAATGCCTGAAGCTATTGGGAGACAACTCCTCTTCAATTATGTCTTCTTCAACCACATCTTCGGAATTCTCAGGGGGAACTAAATTATCATGTGCTTCAAGGATTGTCTATGTAGCATATTGTAAGCTTTCGAGATTCAGGCCTTCAGAGTTTGGGTTTGACCAATTTGAGGGAAAAGGTTTTCTAAAAGGGGGTTTGTAAGTCCCTTTTCTTGAATATGCTTATTCAACTGATCTCCTTAATTCTGCGACTTGATTTGATAATTTTTGGATGACCTTTTGTAAACTTTCCAAATCTGAGCTCTCTGATTGAGTTTTGGTCTAGGGAGGTCTAGGAAGAATTTCTATTTTCTTCTTAGAAGATGGGGTAATCTCTGCCTCGTTACTAAAATTATCTTTTAGGATTAAAATATCTTTTTTGAGTTGGCTTGCCTCCTTGAAGGCTTTCAATAACATTTCCTTCTTAGACCATTTAACCCAAATTTCTACATTCTGGTGTAAGGCTTTGGTGTAATATGCGACAATGATATTTTCAGTGGGCATTGAATCAACGGGGATATGAATTTTTAATGTGAGGAACCTCTGGTTAGAATCTTTTATTTTTTCCTTAAGGTTCATCTTTAAGATAGAGAGTTCCATGACTAAGACTTCGGGAGACTTATCATATCCGAACTTCTCAAGGAAACAAGACTTGAATTTGTCCCAAGATAGAATGTTGTGGGGTTGTTGGGAAAAATACCATGTAGAGACATTACCCTCAAACATTTAAGGAAAGATCCTACATACTACATCTTCATGTTCTACGCTTTGGATTCTAATGGTTACCATGAATTTCTTTATGTGATGCTCGGCGAGTTGCTTAGAGTCTGGATCGAATTTAGGTAGCCATTTCTTTGGGTGTTTAGGCAAAGAATGTTGGGGTCTAGGTATGACCACAACATCTTGATCGAGACAAGGTATGGCGGGATTGTTTTGATTTTCCATGGGCGTAGGTGGTGTCAAAGGCTGAGATGGTTCAGATGAAGAACTGCCTTCATCAGATGACTCCTCTCCTGAAGAGGAAGGATATGAATGAGGCGGTGAAGGTGGGATACCATATCCTCCGACTACAGGAGTGGGGATGTGATCTGGATTTGTGGGGTTCACGAGAAAAATAATACCTTCAAGTTTCTCTTTGATATCAGATAAATATAGAGGTCAATTCAGTGGTCAACCAGGTTGTTTGATATGGGCCAAAGCACCATGTGTCGTTAGAAGTGACTGATGAACAATTTCTTGTACATCGGACCCTTGAGATTTTTGTTTTATTGGCTCAATAGTAATTTGTGGATTTTAGTTTGAGGTAGTTGTTGTTTGAGAAGTAACGTTGTTTTCATAATGACTTCTTGATACTATAGGGGAGAGGGTGTGTGGGGGAGGAGTCTTGCGACCTCCACGTGCCATCAATCATGTTCATTCCCTCCTTCTAGCGCCATTTTTTGACGGGCAAAAATGATTGTTTGTCAATTGGAAGAACGAGTCCGGTCCGGGATTGTCGAAATAACCCAATTCGTTTGGTGTAACTTGTTCCGACAGGTTTAATGGATCTGTTAGCCAATATAAGAATCCTAAAAGAAACAAAAATAAAAGAAAATGAAAAATAACTAATTACTAGATACTATACATACATGTACATATGCTCTAATATGATTGTAATAGGTGTATTTAAACAAAAGATATATAACTCTCATTTATATACATTATTTACAGGCTGCAAGTTTTAATATAAACTTACTAAACTCAAATGTAAAAATGTCTACTCTGAAGAAGCAGATAAACAAAGCACGTAATTTTTTTCTTTTTTTTCTTTTAGAAGTCTTAAACTAATGGAAGAAAATGTTATGAAACATAAACATATAGCTAGTAAAAAACCAAATTTTACATTCAGATTTCAGTGTCAAACAAATAGCAAAAAAATAAAATAGAACTAATCTATGAACAAACTAACGATATACATCCAAACATCTGTGTGATCAGAAAAAATTTAACCTCCTTGTCCAGGAGAAAAAACCTGGAAGGAACCTTAAGTTTCTTCTAAATAAATGCAAAACAATTATGTTGGCAGTTAAATTTAAATAACAAAAAGAATGATACCAATAGTCACTGTGATCTCATGATTGCAAGTAATTGCATTAAGAAAAATCTGTTAGTAAACATCCTTGCATTTAATCTTTCAATGAAAATTAAATGAGAAATCTTGTAGTTAAAACTGAATCAGTGATCATACGATTAATATTTGAAGCAATAGTTATAAAGGAATTATACCAATAACATAATAAATGATGAATACTAAAACTATCAAAACTTATTATCATATCAAGATAAACAAAACTTAAATGAAGACACTATTCACAAGAAGCTAAAGCCAAAATGTGTATTGTTGTTCCATAAAAATTTTGTAAATCAAACGTCCATCTTCGGCCCCAAGCGAGGATGTCTTGATTACAAAAATTACAAGTATTTAAAGAGTTTATAAAAACTAAACATCATATCTTGTGGGATAAGATTAAATCTCAAAAATTATTTGCTAATCACAAAATAGAGGGTAATATAACCACTCTGTATCACACTGCATCTCACAAAACTAAAACAAACTTTTTTATGTTTACAAAATATGTGCCAAATGAGCTCAGAAATAGTCCATATCATGGGATCACCACCAATTACTTGATATCCTGAAAAAAAAATGAAAATAAAGTAGTTTAGATATTATTATAACCAATAATTTCCACAAATTCAAATGAAGATAAACTGGCTACAGAATCAACTAATTATGTAGCTAGTTTTATTTTAACAACACAAATCTAATTAAATCTATATAATTGGAAAAAAAAAATACAACTAAGGAAATCAATAAAATCATTACCTCTTAATTGAATGCTAAATTTGATTCACAGGATCTCAAAATTAATTATTGTTGTAACACTCTCAACATTCTTTACTACTATGTTCCTAGTCCTTTTCAAATGCTTGCCTTTCCTTTGAACAATGGACTTTAGTCTATGATTTTCATTCTTTAAGGAGTCGATCTAATTAGTGGGGTTTTTGATTTGCAATTGAAGAAAAGGTATGTCTGTGTAATACTTATCGAACCAAAATAGACAAACTTCACACCGTGGATCTGTGATAGTTTTTTGAGGATGTCCACGGACATGTGTCAGAATGTCTCCACTATTTCCTGTGGGTTTTTTATCGAGCTTGATACCTGGAAATCCTTAGTTGTGCTTTAGGTAGGGTGGAAAATTATCTACGAAATTATAGGCCTAGCTAAGATCTAGTTTGAGGTAATCAGGGTCTTCTCCTGCCAAGAATGTCTTGATCTCATAATCAGAGTTCTCATGGACCTTGATCGTTTTGATCGAGCTCATATGAGAGTTCGATTTATTTTGTAGTATAATAGAAATGAACCTTCCTGGCCTTTTATTTTTAAACCCTATATCTGTGTTACCCTTAGATAGTTTGCACGAAGGCCTATTTCCATTTTTATCAGAGGTATCAGGGAAGGCATGCTGGTCATGGTCATGAAATTCAAGGACTTCCATTTCAGTATCTGTTTGCTCGAGCATAAGCTCATCAAGGATGGCCCTTTCAGAGGCTTCTTTAGATGAAGGAAATGCTCTGTCAGTGGCAGGGATTGTGGTTTCTTCTATCATGGGCTTATCAACCTCTACGGGACTGGGTGTAATAAAACCATTTCAAATTAGGAAGGCGACCCAATTATCATTTTTCAATTTTAGTTGATTAACTAACAACATCTTTATCAACCTGTAATGAAATAGACTGGAATTTAAATGTTGTCTCATACCTTTTGTCCATCTTATATAGACTTCTCAATAAATAAAAAGGCATATTCAACTAAAAACCGATGAAGTTCATCAACAAACGTATGTGATACAGGAAAACAAGGCCAAAATGACCCTTGCATGTAAATAATTGTCTTAGGATTTCTATTAAACCATGCCACTGAGTTTTCAACAAGGATACAGGCATAATTTTATCACAACACTTGATTTTCCTAGAGGTAAAGAATAGGTTCCATGATAGCTCCTCTACCTTGGCATTTTTAAACCATTTATGCCCGCTAAGTGGAAGACCTATCACCTGGCCTAAAAATTCCTCGGTGACATCGATCTGAATGTCTCTTACCTTGGATCAGAAGCCATCAAAGGAGAGGAAAAATTCTTGGGCAGTTTGCAAGTTAAAACCCTAAAATTTCTCAAGAAATTCAAGCTAGCCTTGACCCTTAAGGTCTTCCCTTGCATCATCATATAGGAGTACAGTTTGAGATCCATTGGGATCAATCCTTATGACTGGGGCCATGAGGGTTCGGAAGGAAGACAGAAAAACATAGTGAGTATGAAAGGCTTCTAGAACAGAGAAGACCAGAGAGAAATCTCAGAAACAAGACTCATCAATACCCTAGCATGCATGAAAAGGGGCTTTGTAACACAAAAGAAAAGGAGTTTTGTGAAATGATTGCCAAGAGTACATATGAAACCTGAGACTTAACTCAAAATGATGTGCTTATCATTGTCAGACTACCACCTCCCACAGGGTACAGGATACGACCAGGTTCATTCAAATTTTATCATTGCGCAACAAGGTGGAGTTGATTTATAAAGTTTAGGAGAAGAGAATTTTTGTGAACCAAAGTGTAATGACAAGAATAGGTCTTACCAAGAGCCACAAAGATATATAACATAGTCTAGTTTTAATGGATTCTTGGTGTTTTAAACAAAACTTCAAGGCACACTTCACAATCAATGAGCCACTTTAAAGCAATCAACAAGATGAGCTTCACAACAAAATAGTATTCATTAAAAGATCTGTAAAGACATCTAGCTTTCATAAACCTTAGATAAAATGGTAATACAATTATAAGATTTAATGCTTCCTTCATGCTTTCAGTCATGAACGAAGCATGAAAACGAAAAGAAAAAAAAAATAATAGGAATAATCGAAACATCATATTTATAGTTCGAAAGTTACTTTTGAAAAGCAATAACTGTACGACCAAGCATAGGAAGCTACAAAAATTATTATTTGTCACTTTAAAAGGTGAAAATATGAAAGGCTTCCAACAATGGCAAGTCACTGGGAGAAGCAATTATCTTTTTATCATAGACGCGTTCATGTTAGGACTTCTTAGAATTATTATAGATCAAAAAACAACTGAAGGACATCAAGCATCTCATCAAACATTACATAGTCCAACTTTAGATATCTTCTTTTTAGAATGAAATCTGGTGACAAATTTCACAAAATGAGACCCACGATGTTCAAGTCAATGTCTCCAATACTGCTGACAGGGACACTGCTGCTAGAAGGCGTCCATAACCTCGGCATGGATGTCAATTAACCCACTTTGACACCTCTATCCTATCCAAGAAATTTCAATTAAAAATGAAGGATGCTTATAAGAAGAATCAAATTTATACATGATAACTTTCTTGAACATGACATTGCTTCAATGCTAATAGACCTTTTTAGTATCCTGACAAAGTTGTCCTGGCATCATGCATGCATTTACCCATTGCCAGCAGGCATGTTCAGTATCCTGGCGGGTTTACAAACATTTCCCACAACTCTCGAGAGATTGTTCACAAATTTGGTATAACTTGAAAGATATTTAGAAGAGCGGGGTGATGATGAAAATTATGGTTTTCAGAAAAATTGTTATTTTCCATCCTTTAAGTTTCTGCTTGATTACCCTCATTATGATCTGAAAATAGTTTACTGATGAAACTAATATTTTGAGGATGGGAAGGCATCTTTGAGTTTCTTTCTTTAAAATCAGGGATAGCGTAAAGAGTTTTTAAATGATAGCCGTGTCTACTCATAGTTAAAACATGAAACCATGAAATCTATTCTGAATGGAAAAAATTCTTTAACCAGTCTATATTTCAGGAAATCACAACAATTGATGCTCTGACAGACCTTGCCTGTTGTTTCAAGATGAGGCATTCTGGTTTCCTTCCTTGAACTAAACTGTGGTATAGCATGGTCTAACCAGAAAGCAACAAAAAAAAATGAAATGAAGAAGAACCAAAAACCAGAAAACAAACCAAATCAAAACAAAAAAATATGTACAAAAGGTGTATCTGGGATTTGTCAGGAAAAATACATTTTGAGAGCTTGGCCATTCACCGGAAAGGTGTTTGGCTGTCCCTCTAAATTCTGCAGGCGAAAAGAACTGGGACCTATTTTTTCAGCGATTAAGAAGGGTCCAAACCACATATTCTAGAACTTGGTATGTTCCCCCTTCCCCTCACAAGGTTTGTCCCACTTAAGGACCAGATCTTCCACCTCAAAATTCATGTCCGAGGTAGAACTTGAATCAAACCAAATTTTAACAATACGTTGATGTTGATCCCATTTTTCTTTTGCTTGGACTCTTACCTCTTCTAACTTCAACAAAGAATTAATCTGACTTTCCAGGGGAGGAAAATCCTCTTCTTGAATTTTTTGCGATAGTTGCAGAGAGGGAGGCAGAACATACGGAGGGAGAATAGCTTCCCTTCCGTAAATGAGAAAGAAGGGGGAATTACCAACAACGTTTTTCATAGTCACCCTATCAGCCCAGATTTCATTAAAAAGTGCGTTGTGCCAATTTTTGTAGTTTTCATAAACATTCTTCTTGATGATCTTGATTAGGTTTTTGTTTGTTGATTATGCTAAACAATTTCCTTGGGGGTAATAACTGGCAGAATATTTCAGTTTTATCGCTTTTTCTAAAGAAAAGGCACTCATATCGAGGGATGAAAAATAGGAAGCATTATCGAACACCAAACATTCCAAAATACAAAATCAAGTAATGATGTTCGAATTAAGGAAATATATTACCTGATTGGTGTTTATCACTTTTAATGGTGCAACCTCGGACCATCTGGTAAAATAGTTCATCGTTGTAATGATGTATTTATGTTGCTATGAGGAGGTGGGGTTAATTGGGCCAATGATGTCAATACCCCATTACTGAAAAGGGAAATCCACCGAGGCAGGTTGCAGTGGGAATGCTGCCTTTTGCACTTGTCTAGAAGCCTTTTGGCAGATTACACATTTACGACATAATGTATGGGCATATTTGAATAGCGTGGGCTAGTAGTACTCTTATCTTAAAACGTTTTGAGTAGTAATGTCTCCACCGAAGTATCCACCAGCTTCTCTTGAATGTAATTCAGATAAAACTTTATCTACTTCATCTCTTTACAAACAACACATAAGGACTTCATTAAATTTTTTTCGGAATAATACACAATTTTCCAGCTGGAAAGGTGCAAATTTTAATCTTAATGCTCTTCTCTTTTTCGAAACAAGATGAAGAGGAGAAGAACCATGTGTTATATAAAACTTAATGTCATCAAACCAAGAATTAGCAGGATCTTGTGCACAACAGATTTGATTTTGACTGAGACATTTTTTGTTAAAAAATTAATTTGACCGTGCTGCTCTTCCACTGAATCTCTGACTAATTTACATAGACCTTGGCCTCTAACAATTTGTGCAGGGATAATCTCAAGGTCATACTCTTGTAACGATGTCATCCAATTTGCTCATTTTTCACCCAGTTCTTTTTGTACTAGAAAGTTTCTGACAATAGGGTAGGGCACAATGGCTTTAGTTCTGGATTTCAGTAGATATGATAGGAAATGTTTTACTGCTTTAAAAAAAGCGTAGGCCTGTTGATTTAAAGTTGGGTAATTAATCTTTTCTCCCTTGAAATCTGATCTCATAAAGGTAATGATGATTTCATAGTTTTCAGTATTCTTTTGGGTCAGTACAACGACATAAGATCGATCAGAAGCAAACATATAAAGAGTTAAGTCTTGTGAAAAATCAGGACTCATTAGGGAGGGAGCCTCTACTATGGCTTTTTTGATGGGGTTAAAAGCTTGACTTTCATTTGGTCACCAATGATATTGAACATCCTCTTTTATTAAGTTTTGCAATGGCCTCACCTTTTCCGAGAAACTCAGGACAAACCTTATGAAAAAATTTATTTGACCTAGAAAAGATTGCATAGATATTTTGGAGGAGTGGGGAGGGATCTTGGAAATGACTTGAATTATTTTGGGATCAATGATCATCTCTTCATTGGATACTATGAATCCCAGTATCTTTCCTTGTTCCACTGCAAAGACATATTTCTTAGCATTTAGAAATATGTCGTACTTGCGACATCGTTGTAAAACAAATCTCAGATGGGATAAGCGATCCCCCTTATTTTTGGAGAAAATAGTGACATCATCAAAATAGACCACTACAAATTGATTGATTAGACTTCAAAAAGTGATATCCATCACTCTCTGGAAAGTGGCCCTGACATTTATAAGCCCAAAATGCATCTTTCTATAGGCGTAGGTACCCCATGGAGTATGGAAAGTGGTTTTCAACTAGTCTGAGGAGACATGAGGACCTCTTTGTACCCTGAAAAACTGTCTAGTAGTGACAATATTTCAGAACTGGATACCTTCTGGAGAATTTGTTCCATTGAAGGAACAAGATAATTGTCTTTGTTAGACACTTGGTTTAAGTTTTGAAAATCGACACAGAGTCAAATTTCACCACTTTTCTTCCTCACAGGGACAAGGTTAGATACCCAATGTGCGTGTCTTACTGGGAAGATTATCTTTGCATTCAATAGTTTGTTCAGTTCTTTCTTGACCGTTGGTTCGAGTTTGGGGTGCATATTTCTCAGCTTCCGTTGAAAAGGTTGAGTCTGGGGTTTCATGGGGATGATGTGTTGTATAATGTTAGTGTCAAAAGTTTTTAAAATTATTTAAATAGTTTTATAAAGGTTGATTTCTCTTGCTCAGAACATCATGTTCCCAAATTGATGCATTGTGGATTATCTTTAGTTCCAAGATTTACTTTTTCATGGGTCAAGGAAGAACTATTTGTTTTAATATTTACTGATTTCTTGAATTTGTCCATGCAAATCATAAAAATTTTATAATCTTACCACAGATTTCGGGATAGAATTTACCAAATATGATGTTGATTCAGGAGACCTTGGGTCCGATATTACCGTAAAATTGTGAAGGTCCTCGTCATGGTTTCCCTCATCAATAACCGCACCTTGGAAACTGTCTTCCATTTGCAAGAAACTGATGATCTGTTGATCATCATTGAACTCTCGCTAGTTAGTGATGTTGCCTGGGACTGATGGTCTAAATAACAACTAATCAAAAATGCATTTGGAGAAAGACCTTCTATGGGAAAAATTTTGGAAGCGACGTTAGCTAACAAGTCATCCTAAGAGTTGCTTAATCTTGGAATGGACTTAATGTTAAATGCAAAAAAATTGTGCATTATATTCCATACGTCAGCTTGATAACTCTTCGGGTGTGGTGATAGGCAATGAATGAAATTTCTTACTTGTCTGACCAAAATTTTGGAATCACCGAATACCATTATGTTTTGTACATTCATATCTATTGCCTTTTTGAGTCCTTGCAGAAGTGCCTTGTATTCGGTGGTGTTGTTTGTACATTCAAATTCTAATCGGCAAGCGATCAAAGTTTTATTACCTGTTGGGTTAATGAGCACACATCTTGCACCAACTCCTTATTTAGATTTGTATCCT
Organism: Picea engelmannii; assembly: GCA_009831015.1. NCBI lineage: Eukaryota > Viridiplantae > Streptophyta > Pinopsida > Pinales > Pinaceae > Picea > Picea engelmannii. Next base: position 290,816 of record ML813177.1, read on the forward strand.
TCGAAGTAGAGAGACCATATGTGAGATTCATCGACCGTATTAGACACATTAGGTAGAACTACTGACTATGTGCATTTCACAAGTTCCGATTGTTGCTCCAGATCAATGACGATGGAAGTTTCCACCATGAAGTTACCAGAAAAGGTGTTCATTCCCTGCATTTCAGGTGTATTAGTGGAAGTAGTAAATGGTTCATTAGCGTCATTTACATTGGTCACGGTGTGCTTGAGGTGACGCTCACAATTAATCCTGATTTTGTTAGGCTTCTCATTCTCTGGCAGCCACAAATGGGACCAATTTGTTTAAAAGTATCATTACAACTATTCAGACCAATCTCTGCTTAAAAATAAACCATATACTTCAGGGATGTCAACAACAATGATATCAATAATCTAGTGAACCTTAGGTTTAGAGGATATCCTAACAAGGACATTTTTTAATTCACATATTACCTTAACATTGGTTCGATTGAGCTGAATAATATTTAGACTGGAAGCTTGAACTTGAGCATTGAGTTTTTGGCAGACAGACCAAGGCATCACATTTGATGATGCGCCAGAATCTACCATGCAGTTATGTACATTTCTATTGAATATTTCAAAAGTCAATAAACAAGGTGAGACATTTTTGCGAATATTAACAAAAAAACTTTGTTGGTTTTTAGTTGTTGTCCTTGAAATTACTTTATCTACATTTGATACATTTTTTACAGTAAGGTATCTTTTATCTGAGGGTTACAGTGTTGTTTTAGTAGGGACGTTTTGAGGTGTTTTAGGGTTGATTTATGGAATTTTCTTGCTGTTCAGATTGTTGTTTTTCTGCAATGTTCTGAAGCATTTTCTACAGAAGAAAAAGAAATTTCAACAGTTCATAAACATAAATATTAGCTCTAATTTTCTTTAGATATTCAATCAAATCATATTCTAAACTTGGGGTTGCTGAATTATGTTTTGTTTCAGTTTGTTTAAATTGTTTCTAAGGCACATTAGTTCATGCTTCAAATGAGGGTTTATTCTGAGTTTTACTTCTAGTATTGTAAGGATGGACAGTTTCAAAATTAGCTTGAAAGATACTGTCGAAAAAATGCCCGAAGATATTGGGAGACAACTCCTCTTCTTAAATTGTTTCTTCTTCAACCACATCTTCAGAATTCTCAGGGGGAACTAAATTATCATGTGCTTCAAAGATTTTTTGTGTAGCGTATTGTAAGCTTTCAAGATTCAGGCCTTCATAGTTTGGGTTTGACTGGTTTGAGGGAAAAGGTTTTCTAAAATGGGGTTTGTAAGTCCCTTTGTTTGAATATGCTTCTTCATATGATCTCCTTAAGTATATGACTTGATTTGATAATTTTTGGATGACCTTTTGTAAACTTTCCAAATATGAGCTCTCTGATTGAGTTTTGGTTTGGGGAGGTCTAGGAAGAATTTTTATTTTCTTCTTAGAAGACGGGGTAATCTCTGCCTCGTTACTAAGATTATCATTTAAGCTTAAAATATCTTTTTCGATTTGGCTTGCCTCCTCGAAGGCTTCGAGTAACGTTGTCTTCTTAGACCATTTAACCCAAATTGCTACATTTTGGTGCAAGGCTTTGGTGTAATATGCGACAATGAGATTTTCAGTGGGCATTGAATCAACGAGGATCCGATTTATTAATGTGAGGAACCTATGGTTAAAATATTTTATTTTTTCCTTAGGGTTCATCTTTAAGCTCGAGACTTCCATGACTAAGACTTCGGGAGACTTATCATCTCTTAAATTCTCAAGGAAACAAGACTCGAATTTGTCCCAAGATACAATGGTGTGGGGTTGTTGGCAAAAATACCATGTAGTGGCATTTCCCTCAAATGTATAAGGAAATATCCTACATACTACATCTTCATGTTCTATGCTTCAGAGTCTAATGGCTAGCATGAATTTCTTTATGTGATCCTCATCGATTTTCTTAGAGTCTGGATCAAATTTAGGTATCCATTTATCCGGGTGTTTAGGAAAAGGATGTTGGGGTACAGGTATGGCCACAACATCTTGATCAAGCCAAGGTCTAGCAGGATTGTTTTGATTTTCCATGGGTGTAGGTTGTTTTGAAGGATGATATGGTTTAGTTGAACGACTACCTTCATTGGATGAATCCTCTCCTAAAGAGGAAGGAGATGAATGAGGTGGTGAAGGTGGGATACCAGATCCTCCGACTGCAAGATCAGGGATGTGATCTGAATCTTTGGGGTTTAGGAGCAAACCAGTACCTTCAAGTTGCTCTCTGATATCAAAAAAATCTAGAGGTTGATTCAGTGGTCGACCAGGTTGTTTGATATGGGCCAAAGCACCGTGTGTCCTTAGTAGTGATTGTCGAACAATTTCTTGTACATCGAACCCTTGAGGGTTTGGTGTTACTGGCTCAATGGTAATCTGTGGATTTTTGTTTGAGGTAGTTGTTGTTTTAGAGGTAACGTTATTGTCAGATTGACTACTTGTTACTATAGGGGAGCGGTTGTGGGGGGGAGGAGTTTTGTGACCTCCACATGCCATCAATCGTGTTTCAGCACTCCTTCTAGCGCCATTTGTTGATGGGCGAAAATGATCGTTCGTTAATTGTAAGAATGAGTCTGGTCTGGGGTTGTCTAAATAACCCAAGTCGTTTGGTGTAACTCGTTCTGACGCGTTTAATGGCTCTATTGGCCAATCTAAGAATCCTAAAAGAAACAAAAATAAAAGAAAAGGAAAAATAACTAATTACTAGATACTATACATACATGTACATATTCTCTAATATGATTGTAATAGGTGTATTTAAACAAAAGATAGATAACTCTCATTTATATACATTATTTACAGGCTGCAAGTTTTGATCTAAACTTACTAAACTCAAATGTAAAAATTTCTGCTCTGAAGAAGCAGATCAATAAAGAACGTAAAACTATTTTTTGATTTTTATTTTATAAATCTTAAACTAATGGAAGAAAATATTATGAAACAGAAACATATAGCTAGTCAAAAACCAAACTTTACATTCATATTTCAGTGACAAACAAATAGTAGAAAAATGAAATTGAACTAACTTGTTAACGAACTAACAATATACATCCAAACATCTGTGCGATCGTAGAACATTTAACCACCTTGTCCAGGAGAAAAAAACTACAAGGAACCTTAAGCCTGTTCTGAATAAATGAAGAACAATTATGTTGGCAGTTAAATTTAAATAACAGAAAGAATGATATCAGTAGTCACTGTGAGCTCAAGATTTTAATTAATTGCATTAAGAAAAATCGGTTAGAAAACATCCTTTCATTTAATCTTTCAATGAAAATTAAAGGAGAAATATTGTAATTAAAACTAAATCAGTGATCACATGATTGATATCTGAAGCAACAGTTATGGACAACATTTATAGAGAAATTATCCCAATAACATAATAAATGATGAAGACTAAAGATATCAAAACTTATTATCATATCAAGATAAACAAAACTTAAATGAAGACACCATCCGCAAGAAGGTAAATTCGAAATGTGTATTGTTGTTCCATTAAAGTATGTAAATCAAACGTCCATCTTCTGCCCCAGGCAAAGATGTCTTGATTACAAAAATTACAAGTATTTAAAGAGTTTATAAAATTTGAACATCTTATCTTGTGGGATAAGATTAAATCTCAAAAATGATTTGCTAATCACAAAATAGAGGGTAATATAACCACTTTGTATCATAGTGAATCTCTCAAAACTAAAACAAGTTTTTTTTGTTTACAAAAGATGTGCCAAATGAGCTCAGAAATAATCCATATCATCGGATCACCACCAATTACTTGATATCCTGGAAAAAAAATGAAAATAAAGAAGTTTAGATATTATTATAACCAATAATTTCCGCAAATTCGAATGAAGATAAACTGGCTACATAATCAACTCATTCTATAGCTAGTTTTATTTTAACAACAAAAATCTAATTAAATCTATATAATTGGAAAAAAAAAATTGCAACTAAGGCAGTCAATAAAATATTTACCTCTTAACTGCATGCTAAATTTTATTCACAGGATCTCAGAATTAACTACTGTTGTAACACTCTCAACATTATTTACTATTATGTTCCCAGTCCTTTTCAAATGCTTGCCTTGCCTTTGAACAATGGACTTTAGTCTACGATTTTCATTCTTTAAGGAGTTGATCTAAGTAGTGAGGGTTTTGATTTGCAATTGAAGAAAAGGTATGTATGTGTAATACTTATCGATCCAAAACAAAAAAACTTCACACCGTGGATCTGTGATAGTTGTTTGAGGACACATGCATCTTTAGTTTGGGATTTTTGAGAAGCAAAGTTTATAACTGCATATATTCCAAGGAAGAAGGTGGGAATTTCATATATGTAGAATTTTGTGTCGATGACATGTTACTGATCGGAAAAAACATGGATGAAATAAAGGAGGTGAAGGAGAAATTATCCTCCATGTTTGACATGAAGGATTTGGGTGAAACAAAATTCATTATAGGAATAGAGATTAAGAGAGATTGAACAACTAGAAAGCTCTGATTGAATCCAAAGAAGTAGATACAGTTTTGAAATGTTTCAATATGAAGGATTGAAAACTTGTAAAAGTTCCAATTCTCATGGGAGAAAGTGTAATTGTTGAATAGTTTCCAAAGACACAGAAAAAAATAGAGGATATGGAACATGTCCCCTATGCAAGTGTTGTTAGCATTCTAATGTATGCGATGGTATAAACTTGACCAAAAATTTACCATGTAGTGGGAGTGTTGAGAAGATACCTGTGGACATATGGAAAGGAGATTTGGATAGTTTTCAAGAGAGAATTTAGGTATTTTTGTGGCACAAAAGACTATGCTATATGCTACCAAGGGAAACCTAGAGACGACAGTGAAGTATATGTACATGGATTTTTTGATGGTTTCTAGGATAGGTATTTGGATCAAAGAAAGCCGACCAATGGATGTGTGTTAAAGATATTCGGTGGACCAATCAGCTGGATGAGAAAGTGTTAGAAAGTCATAGGCTTCTCAGTAACAAAAGTTAAATACATGTCATCCACTCATGGAAACAAACAAGAAGTATGGCTACAATGAGTGTGTTCAGAAATCGAGTTTGAGCATAGAACTATGAAGATAAATTGTGATAGTCAAAGTGAAATGTTTCTAGTAAAGAGCCCATCTTATCATTTCAAGACTAAGCATATTGATGTACAATTCTATTTCACTAGAGATATGATGGAAAACAATAAGGTTTTGCTACAGAAAGTAGACACATTGAAAAACATAGTAGACTCTCTGACCAAGTCTATGAGTGTTGTGAAGTTTTCTTGGTGTACAAAGGAAATGGGCATTGCTTCCCTAGGTATGTGAACAAAAGTTCAGGAAACTCTTGGTTCACCAAAGAAGACAACAAGTGGGAGAATGTTGGCTTGTTATATTATTTCTAGTGAAAGTTGTAGGTCAAGGTGGAATTACTGGGAAAAGTCAAAGTCAAAGTAATCGAAATCAAGTCTAATAGGGAAACCGACAAGAGGTCAATAGGAGACCAATGGAAATCAACTAAAGACCGAATGAAGGTTGACTAGTAGTTGATTGGCAATTCGAATAGAACTTGACTGCAATAGAATCCTGAGATTCAGATTATATGTAGCCAATGATTTGTGTCGACATGTAACCAATTTTGGGCACCTTTATTTATGTTTTTTCGTACTGTAAAGCCTATAAATAAGGCATGTTGTAATTGTACTTTTGATGTTGTTGTTGATGTCATAATGATCTTCATGTTAATATTTGACAATAGGTTGTTGTTATTGCATATATAAGTTGATTTGGATATATGTATTTTTTTGTGTAAAGAAAGGTATGATGTCAATTGTGTCTTAGGTGTAGACCAAGGTTAAGAATGTGACCTTTTATTTTGAATGAATAAGACAGCAAGAGAGAAAGACTCTCAAGGAATGATGGTTTTCCCATTTGGGTTTCTAGGGTAAAATATTTTTGTACTGTGTGTTTTCTTTGTCATTTTCTTTCTATCTTAATTTTTTCTTCCTCTCTTTTGTTAGTTTTAGCATGGAAGTATAATTTCTTAATAGTTAGGAGAATATTTGAAATTTGATATTGAGGAGATGGGGCTATTTAATTTGGAGCTAATTAAAATGGTTCCAACATGCTGGAACAATAGGATAGGAGCATATGGTGTTTCAGAGAGATTATATAGATTTCTTGAATCTAAGAATGTTTTAATGAAAGTGGAGAAATTGGATCATGGGTTGATATGGGTGGGGGAATTGATCATGTAAGGTACCAGATCTATTATTATAATAGGAAAACAAAAATACTACAGAAAATAATAGCAGAACAACACAGTGTATGAAACTACAACACCAAAATAATACCTTTATTGATAGGAAACATTGTTCACTTGCCTCTTTGAGGGGGAAACCTCCAACAGAGTAGCACTCTATTACAATAATTATCAAGACAAAAACTTCTCATGCCTCTTACTCTTATTTATACTAATTCTATCTTCTAAAGAACCTTCTAGTGAAATATGTTTCTAGAAATGGAAGCTTCTATTAGGTCTTCTTACATTGACTTGTTCTCATTTATTAAATAGGCATTATAGAATAATGTCGACATTTATTGCATGGAAAATATATTATTCTACCTACATGAGGGGTTAGGGAGGTTAGGTACCTAACATGCACTTCCCCTTGAAAAAAATCCTTGTCCTCAAGGCTTGAGATGAGGAAATTATTGCATAATGGTAGTGGGCTCCTAGGTGGCATATTTTGGAGTTGTGTCTTTCCACAACGCTAACACTTCCAAGATGGTGTGTTGACAGAGATGACATTCCTGTTGATCCAAGACTGCATGGGGATGTAACAAAATGAAACCTTCTTCATCCAACTTAGGGAGACGGGTTTTAGTTTTTCACTTAGTTCCAATCACCTTTTTCAAACATGAAACATGAAAAATAGGATGGAGCTTAGAATCATTGGGCAGAGCTAACTGGTAGGCAACGAGCCCCACACACTTGAGAATGGAATAAGGACCATAAAATTTGGGAGAAATCTTCTGGTAATGTTCATATTTGAGTGAAGTCTTCTTATAAGGTTACAGATGAAGAAACACCTGGTCCCCTTCAACAAATTGACATTCTGAACGACCTTGATCTTCTTGCTGCTTCATATGATTTTGAGCAATCACCAAATTGTTTTTGAGGGTAGGGAGAATGACATTGAGTACTATAATATTTTTTTCAACCTCTTGAACCTTAGAGACACCTGGAATATATGAGATAACATATGGTGTATTTTTTCCATATACTGCTTGAAAAGGAGTCACGTGAGTGGTTGTATGGTAAAAGGTGGTGTACCACCATTCAGCTAGTGGTAACCACTGAGCCCATTGATGTTGGCAGTTAGATGAAAAACACCTTAAATATGTTTCCAAACACTTGTTGACAATTTCAGTGTGGCCATGAGTCTGGGGATGATAGTATGTGTTGAGATGTAATTGAGTTCCCTGTAGCTTGAAACATTTTTTCCAAAAATTGTTGGTGAACGTGGGATCCCTATCAGAGACAATAGAATGTGGCATGCCATGAAGTTTTAAGATATTATCCATGAAAATGTGGGCCACTATGGATGCGGTGAAGGGATGTTGAAGAGAACATAAATGCGCATATTTGGAAAGGTGATCAACTACCACCATGATGATTCTCTTGTTGTTGGATTTAGGGAGTCCCGCAATGAAATGATACATACAAATATCTTTCCAAATAGAAGGGGGAATTGGAAGAGGTTGGAGTGTGACAGGGAATTTGACTGTTTCTCCCTTGTTGCATTGACAAACATCACATTCAATCACAAAGTTTCATATGTCTTGTTTCATACCATCCCCCAAAAATGAATGTTTTACCCTTTCATAGGTTTTTCTAAACCCATAATGCCCAACATTGGGTGAATCATGAAGCTCAAAAATCATTGTAGATTTATGTTGTGACTATTTTATTAAATATAGACGACCTTTGTAGTGAAGCTCATTATTTTTCTAAGAGTACCCTAGAGAGGCTGCAGAAGTCTTTTGCAATTGCATGATCAGGTGAGATATTTTGGGATCTTACAACCATTCCTGGCGAGCAACCTGGATCTGATCAAGTACAATTAAGGACAGGGAAAAGAGGGACCCTTCTTCTTCATATTTTCAGGAAAGAGAATCAACAAACACATTTTATTTTCTCTTCTTGTAAACGATCTCATAATCATATCCAATAACTTGGTAACAAATTTTTGTTTGTCCAGGGATGAAATTCTTTGTTCTAGAAAATACTTGAGGCTTTGGTGATCAATTTTAATCTAGAATCATTTACCCATTATATAAAGACACTAGAGATCCACGACATGAAAAATATCCAACATTTCCTTTTCATAGATGTATTGGACCAAATGTCTATCTGAAATGTTTTTGTTGGTGAAGGCCAAAGGCTAACCATGTTTCATGAGGACTGCCCCAATTCCTTTTTTAGAAGCATCACATTCCAAGACAGAAGTCTGGGTGAAGTCAGGAATTGCTAGGACGAGAGTTTTTCACATAATGTCTTTCAAGGCCTGGAAGGATTGGTCAGTTTCTAGGGTCCAAGTGAAGGAATTATTTTTAAGGAGAGCAGTGAGATGTGATGCATTTTTTCCATAATTCTTAACAAACTTGCGATAATAACTTGTTAAACCCATAAATCCATGCAAGATATTAATATTTTTAGGGTGAGTCCAATCTTGCATTACTTAAATTTTCTTAGGTTCCACCCACACACTATCCTTTCCCACAATATGATTGAGGTAATCCACTTCTAAGGCTCCAAAGGCACATTTATATTGTTTGAAGAAAACTTTGTGCTGGGAGAGTAGATGGAGAATTTAATCCACATGGGAGAGATCAGATTCCCATGTTTTACTATAGATGATAATATCATCAAAGAAAACTAAAAAAAAATGATAGAGAAAAGGATGGAATACAGGATTCATGAGACTTTGGAAGGTGGAGGGGGAATTAGATAGGCCAAAGGGCATGCCAAGGCACTGATAGTGACCCTCATGAGTTCTAAATATAGTCTTGGGAATGTCCGCATATTTCAACGTATGTGGTGGTAGCCAAAATGGAGATCAAGTTTAGTAAAGTACTGAGCACCACTCAAGTCATCCAAGAGATCATCAATGATAGGAATGGGAAGCTTCTCTTTGATAGTGATTTTATTGATGGCACAAAAGTAAAGACACATACATCAAGTACCTTCTTTATTGAGTACCATGATCACTTGATAAGAATAGGGGCTAGTGCTAGGGAGGATAACACCTACTTGGAGCAATTTTTACATGATTTTCGCAATTTTATTCTTTTGGGAAAAGGAATCACAATAAGGAAGAACATTGGGAGGAATACTGTCGAGAACAAGGGGAATGGAATTATCATGAACACCATGGGAAGGGGTAAGTCCCCGAGGAGTGGAAAAAACAAATTGGTGTTTGGAGAGGATATACTGGAGGTCAGGATGCATAGAGGGTGTCTGAACTGCTTGAACGTAATGGAGTTAGGAAGTAATACCCGAGTGATCTTTTTTGAGAATATTTTTCATTCGATGGGAACTGATGATCTCAGGAGAACCTGTTGTGAGTCCTTGGAATTGATATTATTGTACCTCATAGTGTAATTGCATGGTTAATGCATTAAAATCCATGAGAATGGGTTATAAAGTGCATAACCATTCAACACCTAGCACAATGTCACAACCACCCATGTCAATGGAAAAAATATGAGATTTCGGGTGGCAATGTCCAATTTGAGGACGTGCATTTTCACAATACCCATCAAATTTCATGGACCTGCCATTGGCTATCATGATTTGAATTTTTTTTATGACACAAATATAGGAATTGGTTTCCTAGGCAATGCAATGGTGAATAAAATTATGGGTTCTTCCACTTTCAACAAGGATGATGACTTTTATATGCTTAATATATCCAATGAGCTTGAGGGTTTGTGGAGTCGAGAAGCCAATTAGGGCATGAAATGAAATCATAGGGTTAAATTCGGGTGGGTAAGAGGGATCTATAGTAGCATCAGAAAGGGGTATCTCTTCAATAGGGGACACTACAACTTCTTCTTCAACAAAATCCTATGAAATGACCATAAAACGTTTTTGTTCCTTACACTTGTGCTCAAGAAAATATTTTTCATCACAACTATAGAAAATACCATTGAGTTAGTGCTCAACCATTTCATACCAATATAATTTATGGACCTTCAAGGGAGTGGCAGGGGGGGAAGGATTTGTGGGTTGAGGGAGAGGAAAAAAAGAGGGTTTTTTTTTATGGGAAAAAACATCTTGTTGGGATTCTTTGACACACTTAGTAGATTCCAACCAAGTATTATGGGGAGCCAAGAGGACCTATCATGCCCACCGTTCTGAAGGCCAAATTATCAAAGGAAGTTATAAAGTCTTGCACTATGCCTGAATGTTTCAACTTGGTCAAATGTCCTAAATAGTGGGTGTCAGTGCCAAAGCGTTCATAGAGATCTGCAACAAACTCGGTCCATGAAATATACCCCTAGAGTGCATTTTTATGTCATTTCCACCATTTCCAACATTCAAGATCCAAATAGAGAACAACATAAATAATTTTGGCCAACTCGTCGGTAATTCCATGCCAAGAGAAATAATTCTCCATTTAGGTGACCCAACTCGTGGGGTTGGAGCCATCAAAGTTATTGACCTTAAATCAAGGAAGATGTGGGTCACAATGAATGGTGTTGGATTGAAAAATCATAGAATGAGAGGAATCAACACCATCTAAGTGGGACTGTTGGTCTGAGGAGGAAGGGCCCTAGGGGTGGTTCAACAACTGGTTGACAACATACTAGAGGGTGGAGAATTTTCCTGTGAATTTGGCATCCATGGAATCAAATCGTTTCTAGGCTTCGGTCATGAATTTTTCAATGCGAGCATTGGCCAAAGCAATATCAAAAGTCACTTGTTGGAAGGAATCCTTGGTCTGAGTGATGGAAGATTGCACATCTTGGTTGTGAATGGTGGCCATTTGGATATGAGGGGTTCTTGTAAGGGGAAATGGGTGGGTGGGACCATGGAAAATAAGGAATTATAAGTTATAGGTACCATGACGATCAAGGAGAAAAGGGGAATATAATGGGAAAGGTGGAAAATAGGGTTGTCGGAAAGGGGGTCGGGTCCACTAAAAAAATTCTTGAAAATGAAAGGTACCACTAGGATCAGGGAGAGGAGAGGAATCCAATGGGATGTGTCCTAAATAAGGATGTTGGTGGGACCACTACTATTTTTTGTTTCTTACTCTTGTGGAGTTATACTCCGATTTGAATAATATTGTAGTGGCAAAATGGCCATATTGTTAACAGGAAGAAATATGTAGGAATTTTACAACCCGAATGCAAGAGGCAAGGTTACATGACAATAGATCTTGTCTATTCCTTTTCTGCTATGTTTCCATCCCAATGGTTATGGTGTTAAGATTTTCTACAGACAAGGGTTTTCCCTATGCTATAGCTCTCTGATATACGTGTGAGGTCGAACAATAGTACTCGATCTAATATGCTAGGGCACGAACTAAGAAGGCTATACCGTACCATTACTCGTACTACCCAATTACCCAGGTACTAGTGAGTATCTTCCTGAGTGTTGTTCTCGGTGGCACTATAGCAGTCAGGTGATTGATCAATTTATTTATGAAGGGCTTCAGGATATCAAGGTCGATCCATATAGAGGTGTTATCTCATGCGCTACCACTCAAAGGAGTACCAACAAGTGTTACAAGGGTGGCCAACAATGTGCACTTAAGTACCAATTTTAGTTACAACGTGTATGATTCCCCATTCATGGATTTACAAATGTTTGTAGCTTTAAGATGTTGGAATAAATATCTACCCTAAAACCAATAAACCATAATTTTCTTCCATGGAAAGTTCTATGATAGCACTTCTAAGGTACCAAATCTATTATAATAGTAGGAAAACATAAATACTGCAAAAAATAATAGTGGGACAATATACTATATGAAACCACAACACCAAAATAATACCTTTATTGATAGGAAACAATGTTCACTTTCTTCTTCGAGGGGGAAACCTCCAACAGAGCAATGCTCTACTACAATAATTCTCAGGACAAAAATTTCCCATGCCTCTTACTCTTATTTATACTAATTCTATATTCTAAAGAACCTTCTAGCGGAAGATATTTCTAAAAGTAGAATCTTCTATTAGGTCTTCTTACATTCACTTGTTCTCATTTATTAAATAGGCCTTATAAACTAATTTTGACCTTTATTACATGGAAAATATAGTATTCTACCAACATCAGGGGTTAGGGAGGTTTGGTCCGTAATAAATCAACTATCTATCCTCCTCTTAATTGATAAAAATATTCTAAACATATTTCTCCCTTTAAGTTTAACCTATATTGGTTTAAAGATGAAGAATATGTCAACTTGGTAAAAGAAGAATCAATGAGATATGATGATATTCTACAACTTTTGCAAGATTTTAATTGATGGAGTCATTAAAATAATTAAAAAAAGAAGGAAGTGGTGGCATGGGCCTCTAAAAAATTACAAAACTTTGAAAAGTATGTGAAGGAAGATGAACATGAATTTTCATATCTATATTCTCAAAATCCATGAGGTTTTTTTTTTCCTAATGAGGAGAGAAATAGGTTGAAAATGTTGGACATTCTAAAACAAAATATGGTTGATAGAAGAGAGGAAGATTGGAGGATAAAATTTAAGACTACATGGATTGGAAAGGGTGATGAAAAGGATAATTTATTTCATAATTTTGTGAATCATGGGAAGAGAATAAATACCTAAAAGATGAAAAAGGAAGATGGTAGTAGGGTTGTAAAGTTTGAAGGTATTTCTAACATAGGATTTTCATACTTTCACTCTCTTTATTATGAATCAAATAAAATTAATATAGTTGAGATCATGAAGATCTCTTCATACTTCTAAAAGTTTGTAACTTTCACTCTCTTTATTATGAATAAAATAAAATTAATATAGTTGAGATCATGAAGATCTCTTGATACTTGCAAAGGTTTGTAATTGATGAGAGAAAGCAGATTATAAGGGAGGAGGTCACAAAAGAATAACTAAAATGAATATCCCATTCTTTCAAATGAGATAAAAACCTAGGTATATATGGGTGGTTAATAGAGTTATCCATAGGGTTGTCTGATGTTCTTGGAGATTATTTTTTAAGAATGATATAAGAGGTAAAGAGGCCAAGAAAAGATTTTGGGAAATTCAATGCCATTTTTTATCATTAATTTTCAAGAAGGAATGATTTGGGTTTCTAGAGGGAAAGTGGATTCATGATACAATAAAGGTTAGACAAGAAGAATTTCACTCCATAAAGAAAACAAATCATCTAATAGTTATAATGAAACAAGATTGGTTAGAAACATATAATAAGTCCAATTGGTTGTATCCTATATTAATTCTTATTCATATTGGTTTTAGCCTACATGTTTTCCAAGAAGGAATGATTTGGTATTTTAGAGGGAAAGTGGATTCATGATACAATTGGTTGTATCCTAGATTAATTCTTATTCATATTGGTTTTAGCTTACATGTGGTTAATAGATAATGGGGTGTGTCACATAAATGGTTCAACATTAATATTCTTTAATATTTATAGGTGGTTAAGGAAAGGGTTCTTTTTTTCATAATAACTAAAAGATTGAACGAGATAATTAAGGAAATAAAAATATCAAAGGTGCTTTCAGGAGTAAAAGTGGGAAGATATCTAACGCTATCCAATTTACTATTTGTAGATGATATTATATTTTTTCTGAAAGGAGTTAATTGATAAGAAAAGAATCTAAAAGAGATATTGGATTTGTATAGCTTTCTGCCAGGAATTGAGGTTAAATTGACATAGTCTTCAATTTCCTTTTCTAATTTGATTGAGGAGATGGAGAGGTAGGTCTTGGAGACATTTCCATTACATGCATTGGTTTGAATAAAGGTTTCATACATGAGATTTTCACTCAAACTTAATGGGTATGGAATTAAAGATTTGAAATGGATAGCAAAAAAAAAATGAGCCCATAACTAACATTTGTTGCAAGTGGTTGTTGAATGGTGGAATACTAACCTTAGTAAAATATTTCCTCAAGGATATACCATTATTGTGGCACACTCTAACTTACATTTCAAAAGGTGTTTTGGGAAAAATAGAAGGATAGTTTTCAAATTTTTAAATGGTTAGTAAACAAATAGTATTAGAATATTTTATTAGCTAAGTGAAAGATAATATAAAAGCTAAAAGGTGAAGGAGGATGGGGGATAAAAAATATTTACTATTCCATAAAAGTGATGGAAGAGAAATGTTTATGGAGAATTGTCTCTAGAGAGAGTTTGTGGAAGGATATTATAGCATGGAAATATGATTTTGGGAACTTTTATTGATTAGATAAGGAGTAAGAGGAAATGTATCACTAATGTGTCTACCCATTGGAAGTATGTAGTGCAATATTTCCCTCTTATTGGTAGATGTCTAGTTTGGAAAATATTTAATGGGGAGAAATTAAGAGTTCGTGAGTATCCATTGGTTGGGTGGAAAGATAGATTTATGATTATATAAGAGATAATTGATAGTGTACCATATATAGGAATGTATACCCTCAATAAGGTAGTTGATTAGTTGAATACTAACCTGTGGCATCAAGTTTGGAAGAAATCATATAATTTAGGGTCGGAGGATGAAAACTCAATTTCCTGAAATGCTTATGTGGAAAGTGTAGTTAGAATCCATGTCAAAATTATTGAGACGGAAGATATCATTGTGTGATCCGAATTTAAAATTTTGGATTATTAATCAGTAAAAATGTGATATGAAGAAAAATTTTCTTTAAATCCAAAATATAAAGCATGGTGGTGGAAAGAATTATAAAAAGTAAAGGAATGAGGAAAATTAAAAAATATCTAGTATTGATAGTATGAATGAATAGTGTGTTAACTTGGGAAAATTTGCAAATAAGAACTAAATGGGGCCTAAGTATTTGCATTCTTTGCATAGAAAAATGAGGAAACCATTACAAGTATCTTCTCAAAATGTTTTTATGTGAAGAATTTGTGTTTTGAAGTTAAATTTTTTATAGAATCCAAGAAGGTATGGGTGGGGATAGTGTGGAGCATTTTTTAAGAAACGTTTGGAAGAAATTATAGTTAAAATATTTCTAGGTAGTGCCATATCTAACATGTTGTGTAGTTTTTCTATAAAGGAAACATATGTTGTTTGAAGAAAAGGGAACCACACATTTTTATGTGGTATAATAGGTATGAGAACTAGTTGTATATTACAAGATTCTAGTGACTCAAAATCCTTATATTTAACTATAACCAAGGATGATCCATATGTTGTTTGAAGAAAAGGGAATCACACATTTTTAAGTGGTAGAATAGGTATAAGAAATAGTTGTATATTACAAGATTCCAGTGACTCAAAATCCTTAGATTTAACTATAAACAAGGATGATCCATGGTTATTCTTTGATGGTTTTAGTGATGGTAATTAGGTTAAATCTAGTAATGATGGGTGTGTTTGTGTTCACATATTTCAAAGTAATTCAATTAGGATGAAGGTAGACCTTGAGATTGGTTCTAATAACTATGCTGAAACTTAATATTGTTGCTCAAATTTGTAGTGGAAAAAATTTAAGTCCATTTATATATTTGGAGATTCAAGCCCGGTGATTTGGTGGATGAAAGAAATTCACTAATTACTAAAAATCCATTTAAAAAAATATATAGGTGAGAAAGTCAAACTGATAACTAGGATTTTCCAAATTTCTTTCATCCATATGTACATACAATATAACCTCAAGGTAGAAAAACTTTCTAAATAAGGACATTCGGTGGCCAAGGACAAGGTGCTAATTGAGGAAATCCATGAAAGGGTTTCATGACTTTTTAGGAATGTGTTTTTATGAAACAACAATTTATTCCTCCTTTTTATGGATGAAGTGTAGATTTTCAAAGCTTAATATGTTTATTATTATTTTTTTTAATTAACAATATAGACAATATTTAGGACATGAATTATATTTAGGACATGAATTATTGTATCCTAACAAGATTTTCAAACTCTATGGGTCCTTTTGTTTATTATTTATTTCAATGAGATGGTTAAACTCTATGTGTCCTTTTCTTTATTATTTGTTTCAAGGAGATGGTTCTTATCGATATGTACATTGGACAGTGTTAAAGGCCCCTTTTTGGTCGGGGGCTTTGTGATAGTTTTATTCTTAGAGATTTTTTTAATGTTACAAGAAAGATAAATGAAACATATTTCTCCTATGGAATTTTTTCCTTGTATGTGCAATAGGACATTTAGGGTATGATTTATTTTCTTCTTGAATATAAATGACATATTTTTCCTTGGAAAAAAGTACATGAAATGATCTCTACAATAACCATATCACAAGGAATACAAATAAATTCATGAATCTTATGAACATAAATTGTTTGATCAATGTAAAATAACAAATTCAAAATTTCTATGGAATAATCAATATTATTATTGGACTTTCTCTTGCATGCACAAAGTAGTCCTAAACCCTAACTTATTTTCCACATTGTAAATTTAGTATGCAAGTATCCAAATGACTAATATATTTTGTAAATTATTGCAATTTAATGGTAATTGTGAATAATTCTCATATTGGGGAATTTATAGTGTTAACATTTTTCATATTGGGTCATTTTTAGAACTAACCTTGTTGATAGAGTTGAACTTGATCACCTAGAGAACACATATTTCGAGAATCTCTAGAATATGGATCTATTATTCAAGTAAAATTCTAGGAATGATCTAGATTGGATCATCATATAAATTTTAATATATCTTAGTACATTTTGGGTGGGAAAAAATGGAGGAATCAACTTGCAAGGCCATTTTAGTGGCAAGTCCATGTTTTGGAAATTGGGGTCTGGAACCTTTTAGAAGCATTTTGAGGAATTAAACGACATGTTTTGGGGTTATAGTGACCAAAACTTGCGATAACACCCTCGAAGATGTTATACACTCTAAGAACTTTCTAATGGTGAAAACATATCCTCAATCAGAGCTCGTATATGAAAGTTATGCCTCCTACAAGTTGACCTACCTTATTGACCACCATGGTACTGGTGGGTGCCATGTCATACCCCATTACGCAAACATGAAAGGATAGCCACTTTTGGACTCTAAATATGATTCTATGGGGTGCAAATCGTATCACTAATTGAGGATTGAGGAAGTAAAAATCCCAACCCTAGATAATTATCAGACTATGGTAAATACAGGGCCACTAGACGGAGAAGCGGTTCCATTATTTTGTATTATACTTGTTCCATAGTTGAGTAGAGCATCCAAGGAGTGGGATTTGATATCATAAAAAAGTAGGAAGAATACTATGTAGTATCTATTCAAGCCACAAAGTCATAGGAAACTCCATAACGAGTTCCCCCCTTTCTTTGTACTTGTTATTCATAACTAAAGTGATTTAGAGAGAAGAGCATAGGCCTCACCTTCTACATGGGTTTTCTCCCATATTGGGTGTTGGGCTCTAAATATGTCCTAAACAAAACCTTAGTCTGACATTAATTTTATGAACCGAAGATTCATCTTTTCTCTCAAGATTGTCAGTAAAATCTATGCATATAAGTTGTAGAGGTTTAAATCGTGTAGATAGTTCATTTACAGTGAATTTGGATTCATCTAAATTACTGTAACAATCAAGCTCTTCACACACTAACTACAAAATCCAAAACTAATAACTCAATCAATAGGAAATACATTCTGAGAAATAACACACCATGAAAAGAAACATCAATTAATTACCAAACTCATTCATCTAACAAGGAAACAACAATTTAATCTACAAAAATGCCAATGAATGAATCTCTCAAAGAACAATGATTAATTAACCTATTTGAAAGGAACAATGATCTATTAAGATTTAATAAGTAACAACAATGAAAGGAACAACAAATGAAAACTTAAAGAAAGGAATAGAAAACGCAAACTTAATGAAAAGAATCAACAAGCGATAAATTGACAGCAATTAGTAATGGAACAACAATCGATAATTTCCAAATAGAACATCTATTCTCTACAAATGGAATGACATACTCAATTCATAATAGAAATGACACAGTAATGAATCTATTCTAACTATTGAAGGAAATATCAATCCACAGAATTACCACAGAATCGATAAAAATACAGATAAGACAGTATCTCTTGTCGAATGGGCCCATGGTCTTCAGAAGATACTATTATGAAAAACTCAATACGTGGAAATGGTCAAAACGCTTGCAACTTCCATTAATTCCATAATTTATAAGTCATTTACAACTGGGTTGTTGTACAAAGTATTAACAATTAGGAGATAGGAATTCTGGTACCCTCTCTCTATCATTTACTCTTCTTTATATATTACAATAATACAAATGAATTAAGATATCCCAAGGATCAAGAGATCCTCAGGATTGCTTTTACTATTTATGAGGATTTCAAGATAAAAACCAATCTTTCTTGAACCATTTTGTGCCTGATTTCTTTAATCTTCAATAGTATATGCATATTCATGATCTTATTAATTATCCTTGATTAACAACAATTGTCCATTTCTGCATAGAATCAAAGAAATTCAAACCCAAAGTTTAAAAAATATCTAATATTATTTAATATTATTTTCGAAAGATTTTTAATTGTTTTCTTCCCTAATTAATTCAAACTAATAGAAAAGTCAGCAAAGAATATATCATAAACCAAATTAGCAAGGATAATATTTATACCTTTTTCTAACCCAAACATAACCACCAATTTACCTGTTTTCATGTCCTCATGCAACAAGAGAGTTCATATCCAAGGTAGTGAGACTGTAGGGTGGAGTGGTCTCTTCTCTAGACCTTCGGAAACCATGCTTACCTTTCAGTTCTTCAAAAGAAACTTCTTCCTTTTTCTTACGGAGTTCATAAACACTCTGATAACCCTCTGGAGGATACCAAATAATGGGGGGGTTGTACCCGCATCCAATCTAGGAAGGTCCCACTTCCATGATGATATTAACATACCTTTCTAATCTAAGAGAAGCTACTTGAAAATTCCTAAAACCAAATGGTTCCCTGTTCTTGATTTCATTTCAAGAGACACCCCATCTTGATTTGGTTGCAGAAAGGGATTCATCTCTAATTTCTCCAAAGTACCGCAACCCTAAATATACAACATGTCTATGGATGGGAGATAAATATTCCACAACCTTTTCCCTCTTCCTAAATGCTCTGTGTTGCATAATGGTGTGAAAGGGTTTAGAAGGTTCTCCTCTGACCCATAGGTCTAACCCATTTTCTCTTTTCATAAATACCTTATGTGCCTTGGCCCATCTCATTTGATTTTTGGAAAAAGATAAAAAGGCCTGAAACTAGATATCCCTAGTGAATGGATTGGGGTTTTCATCTCTGTTTTCTTCTAGAATGAAATTATAAAGATATAATTCACACAAAATGTATTTTACTACATCCTCTTGTTCTTTGAAACATGAAACAAAATCAAATACAGTGGAAAACTCAGAAGGTGCTCCTGCCCTAATGGATTTCATTTTTAATAGAAGATACCGTTGCAATAAAAATAGGGAATAATTATTAGCAGGGGTCCTACAAGCTAATATATCAGAATAAATAGAGAAAATACTTTTGATTTTCTCCAAATCTCCATCAAGTTGACCCTGCACCTTCTCTACCTTTTCTTTTTCTCTGCTGACATAAAAAAAGGTCTCATATTCAGTTGCTAACATTGATCGGAGTTGTTTAATAATTTTCTGATGCTCTGTTACTGTCACCATTTCATTTCGACATTGGGTTAAGGTCTTTTGGGATTGTTCCAATTCTTCTTCCAATCTTCTGATAGTGGCATCCTGTTCGGAGGGATGAAGCACCTCTTCAGTCTGAACAACTTTTTCTACTGTAACTAGAGCATCTATTTGAGTTTTTATTTCTGTTAATTCCAAGGGGGCATGAAAATATGTTTGTGTTTCAACAGAGTGAGTATGAATTTCCCTTCTAGGAAGTGGATTTACTCCCTGTATTCTAACTCTCCTAGATTTCTTCTTCATATAGGATTTGTCAGACTGTTCCAAATGCTTCTTAAGTTGTCTAATTTTTTCCTTTAATCTCCCAAATTTTTGTTTTAATACCTTCATTTTCTTGACCTTCCTCCTCAATGCCTTATTCTCATGTTCCAATTTTCTAACTCATTTTTTTCCTCCTCCTGATGTTTATTTATGTCTAAGGGGAATACAAAGGTCTTCACAATATTGATCAATTGGAAATTCATTCCCTGTATCCTCTTAGCATTCTTGTTGCTTTAAAGGACCATTCTCCCTAAACTGAGACTCTGGCTGGTCGGATACTGTAACATCCCACTCTGGCGCACATACCAAACTTATTCTTTGAGGACACTTGCTTGCAAGTGATCTGGATTTATACGATGATAAAGCTTTTCTTTCATTATGATGCATTGAGTTATATGACAGGATGTTTTTACTACCTTGGTGTAGACAGGTGCTGCTGACTCAGTTTCTTTGAGTGTGCAGGGTGTCGGACCTGGAGGATGCAGAGGCATCTGTGGAACTCCCTTGGACTCCGGATTGAGTCAGGGAGTGGGGGTATTTGAGTTGTTTCATTTATGATGATATTGTTTCGTTTGATGATATACTATTGATTATATTGATATGTTGTTTGACATGATCTGACATGATGGTTGATGATGCAGGCTGACGATAGCTTGCCGACCGGACTCACATATGGAGTAGAGGGGCCA
>ML813177.1:314980-329559 GCA_009831015.1 Picea engelmannii
TTGGTAGACTCTAAAACCCCTGGAGTCAACACTCCGTCAGGTGAATCTTGTGGGAGACTAAGGGCTCTAAGGAATAAGGCCCCTGCCTTATTGCGCGCCCCTTAGAATCATCGTGAGCGACTATCGCAGTCTGCCCTCACGGCATCGTGGATCCCCTCGAACTAGGTAGTCGTTAACCTACAGTTCGAGCCACGGCGGGAGTGCTAGTAGGCTGTGGCAGGGCTACTGTCCACACCTCTCCCTCAACTCTCTGGATCTCGTGTGTGGCCCCTTTACTCCATATGTGAGCACGGTCGGCAAGCTATCCTCAGCCTGCATCATCAACCATCATGTCAGATTATGTCAGCAACATATCATATAATCATAGTACATCATCAAAATGAAACAATATCATCATAAATGAAACAACTCAAATACCCCACTCCCTGACTCAATCCGGAGTCCAAGGGAGTTCTACCGATGCCTCTGCATCCTCAAGGTCTGACACCCTGCACACTCAAAGAAACTGAGTCAGCAGCACCTGTCTACACCAAGGTAGTAAAAACATCCTGTCATATCACTCAAAGAATCATAATGAAAGAAAAGTTTTATCATCATATAAATCCAGATCACTTCCGAGCAAGTGTCCTCAAATAATAAGTTGGTAAGTGCGTCAGAGCGGGATGTTACAGGGGAACTTTTGGTTGCTCAATTTTCAAGGGTCTAACGAGCTCATTTAGTCCCCCCCATGTTATTTGTGCATTATTTAATTCAATGACTGCTATTAATTTTACTATCCCATGATGAATAATCATGTTACAAGGGTCTTTAGCTTTCTAAGTTCTTCCAACGACCTCATGCAAAATGCTATTTAAAAAAAATGACAGATTTACTACTAATCGTTGTTTTAACACTGCCAATAGCTTGAGGTGGCGATGTCTCACAGCATCATATCGACCATTGCATGTAATGTATCTTTGCAATACGCCTTCTATTTCCCTCTAAGGTTCACTAAGAGTAGTGGGGTTGAGGACTTTTCCTTTTTTGTGAAATTCCTCGCCTAGTTCTGCAAAGGATTCCACAACTTCCTAGAGTGTTGTGTATTTACCTATCCATTTTGTTCCTTCATTTGGAAAACCTGTAACCTCGGCTATGATGTCATCTATGAATAATATTTGTATGCCCTGAAGTATTTAGCTTTACTCCTGTAGATTTTGGAAGGATTCTAGCACAACATTTGTATGAAATCCCAACAGTCTGTTAAAATACTATGTCCACCCTAAATGTAACATCCCACTCTGGCACGCTTACAAAACTTATTCTTTGAGGACACTTGCTCACAAGTGATCTGGATTTTTATGATGATAAAAATTTTATCCTTCATTATGATGCGTTAAGATAGATGACATGATGTTTTTACTACTTTGATGTAGACAGGTGCTGCTGACTCAATTTCATTGAGTGTGCAGGGTTTCAGACCTTGAGGATGCAGAGGCATCGGTGGAACCCCCTTAGACTTCGAATTGAGTCAGGGAGTGTGCTATTGGGGTTGATTCATTTACGGTGATATTGCTTTGTTTTGATGATATGATATTGATTTTATGATATTTTGTTGACATTTTGACACGATGGTTGATGATGCAGGCTGACGATAGCTTGCTGACCAGACTCACATATGGAGTAAGGGGCCACACACGATTTCTAGAGAGGTTGAGGGAGAGGTGTGGACAACAACCCTGCCATAGCCCATTAGCACTCCCGCCGTGGCTCGAATTGTAGGTTAACGATTACCTAGTTCGAGATGATCCACGATGCCGTGAGGGCAGACTGCAACAGTCGCTCACGATGATTCTAAGGGGTGCGCAATAAGGTGGGGGCCTTATTCCTTAGAGACCTTAGTCTCCCACAAGTTCACCTGGCAGAGTGTTGACTCCAGGGGTTATAGATGTCTACCAATCATTCAAGTCGGCGCGTGGCACCCTTGGAGCACGTGGTGCATCCTGAAGGGCACGTCGCGCAAAAGAAGCACAAGTTGGCGAGTGGCACCCTTGGAGCACGTGGTGCATCCTGAAGGGCATGTCACGCAACAGAAGCAAATGAGGCGAGTGTCACCCTTGGAGCACGTAGTGCGTCCTGAAGGGCATGTCGCATTGATGATGATGATGAAACAACCTAGATGACCCTAAGACCTTAACGCCTTAAGAAATTCTCAAAACGACTCCCCTAATGAATTGTCGCTCAGTTCAAATCTAAACCTAAATTTAAAACATCTCAAAGATAAAATTTTGATAAGCCCTAAGAAAAGATCCTACGGAAATAAACATAAGGGTGTAAACTAAAACCCTCCTATGTGTTAGTTAAAGTCTTCTTAAAATTAAGGGGGGGTAAAGTAATGAGGGAGATAAATTAAGTGAATCCATGACATTTAAATTATAAAGAAGAATTAAAATTATTAAAGTGTGGGAGTATAAAAGTTAGGATTTTAGAAATATATTTAAAATATTAATAAGTGCATTCATCTTTTTGGGTTTAAAAAAAAAAAAAAGGGAAAGGAACAATTAATAGAAATAAGGAAACTTGTAATAAAGGAAACTTAATAATGGAAAGTAGGGGACATAGGGTCAAAAGAAAAAAGGAATCAACAGTTAAGGAGTTACTAAAAATCAACAACTTCATTTTAGGAAAGTTATTAAAAGCATGAGAGGGGATCTAGGAACCCTAGGAGTAGTTTTAGGAGCGACTATAGGGGGGGTGAGGGAATTAAGTCTTTTAATATTTTTAAAGAAAATAAATATTGGAGAAACATGGGGGATGAGTGACACTTGGACGACAGAGAATTTTTAGAGGATGGTCAATAAAACTTAAACAAATAATGATTTAGGAAAGTAGGTGGGTCTCAAATTTCTATAAAAGAAGGGAAAATTGGAGGAAGAAAGGATGAACGGTTAGCGTAACGTTACGCTGTCGGATTGTGGCTTGACTGTTTGCTTGTGAGGAGTTGGGAATTTCTCAGCTGTATTGGAGTGGTAGCTCCACCTTGGAGGCGAGCTGAGAAGCTAGTCTTATCTCTGGATCTTGTGTGGCCCCTTTGCGGCTCGGGGGGCTAAGGGGGAAGCAGAGTACCCCTAGCGATTGGCTGGGAGGTACCGGTGAGGTCTCTACGGTCGGCGAGCAGGAGCGACACAGAGCGCGGGAAGCAGCACGGAGCGCGGGACATCATCCGAGGCAAGCAAAAGGCAACGCTATGATTTTTACTTCTGGTAGAGTAGAATGCATTTGGATGTATGTTTAGATCTGCATGTGATTGGGTAACCGTTGTGAATGTTATACCTATGTTGATAGGAAAACTCTATTTCATTGGGCAATTTGAATGCTTTATGTTTTGTTTATTGGCCCAAAGGGTTCGGACCCATTCTGGAAATTCGAATGCTATTTGTTTTGCTTATTGATCATGAAGGTTTTAAACTCATTGGGCATTTCGTTTTTCACTATTGCTGCAAATTTCACTGAGGATAATGTTGTTCTGATCCTGTAAATTCGTTTGGCATTTCATTTTTCCTTACTGTGGTCTTGTAAAATCGTTGGCATTGCGTTTTTTTTTATTATTATTGCTGCAATTTCGTGTGTGTAATGCGGGGTTTATTGCTGAAAATTCGTGGAATCTTTTGCTGGGTTTATTGTCGTAAATGTGTTGATTCGTTGTATGCATGGGGCATTTGAATGATCGGCGTTGTACATTGTTTATGGGGGTTTTTGTTATTTTCATAGGTAGATGTTATTACAATGGCACTGCAACTTTTTATACAGCGGCGTTCTTTTATAGAGTGGGAAAATCGTTATACAGTGGCGTTTTTGGGATTGTGGGCATTTTCTTTGGTTACCATGGGCCGTTCGGTGGTGGGAAGTTTGTTTCATAATCTACTGTCCTTTCGCTGTGAAATTCTGTCAATCGTTTTCGAATTTCTGTCAGTCTCTCTCTTTCTACTGTCATCTCGTTTGTTAGATCTTGGGTAGTTCAATTTAAAAGAAAAACTTTACTGGCAACTCGTTTTAATCTCTGGCAATTCGTTTTCATCTCTGGCAATTCATTTTCACCTTTGGCAATTCGTTTTTAATCTCTGGAAACTCATTTTAATCTCTGGCAATTCATTTTCATCTCTGGCAATTCATTTTAACCTCTAGAAATTAGTTTTTAACCTCTGGCAACTCATTTTAATCTCTGGCAAATTGTTTTAACCTGGCAGTTCATTTTAATCCTGGCAATTCGTTTTCGTTTTACCTTCTGGCAATTCGTTTTAACCTGGCAGTTCATTTTAATCCTGGCAATTCGCCTGCGTTAACATCCTTTCTAGTTTTATGAAACTTGCCATTTTGATTTGGATTTCATGTTGTTAGTTTTCGGTTCACCAATGAATACTGAGATTTGGATTTAATGTTTGTAATTTTTATTTTAGTTTTGAATCAGAGATAACTGTGATAATTACTATTCATGTACTCGTATTGAATCATTCAGACCTGCCATTCTCTATAGTTTAACGTTGAGATCCACGTTGGACATTTTGCTAGAAAGGAAATAAAACTATCTCTAAAAACTTTGACTAGTGGCTTTGCAAAACCTTCCACAAAGACTACAGTAGAGAAACCATGATTACTTGGTATGTGCACACGTTTTGGCCTTTCTCTATAACAGTTATATATTTATTTATGGAAAGTTTCTAACAGTTTATATATTGTCTTCCAAAATTTTATATATTTATATAAAATGAGTGTATATATATTTATATATGGACAGTTTCTAACCTTGATGTCACATTGTTATCTTTAATTGACATTAATTGTAATATAAGGTTATCTTTATCTATTGACAATGAGTATTGACTTTTAAGCTTGTCTTTTTAAAGAAACATATCGTTATTTTATACATTGTCTTTCTAAAAGTCGATACCTTTACATGTGACATGTTTAATTATGGTCACTTTTATATATGGAGAGTTTTTAACCATGATGTCACATGGTAATTTATTTATGATGTTGTTATATATATTGTCATTTTAGATGTATTAGTTTTTAAATATTGGCATTTTAAAATATAGATATTTGGTACAATGTTCTTTTTAATTATGGTTATATTTACACTTGGTCATTTAAATATCGTTGTTGTTATGTATTTACGTTTTGAATTATGATGTCATATTGTTATTTTAAAGTTTGATGTTATTTATATATATTGAGGTTATTTTATGTATTGACATGATGTTTGGTATTTTTTTAGATATGATGTTATTTTAAACAGGATGATTGTTATTTTTAAACATGATGTTATTCATAATAGTATGTTATATATAAACATGAGTTTATTTTTATAAGTATTTATACGCATGAGGTTATTCATATATTGAGGTTATTTATAAATAGGAGGCTAAATATGAGGTTACTTATTGCATTACAAGGAAATTTATGATCCTAAATGACATCGAATAGTGAGCTCCTCATGAATATTTGAAGTGCTTTTATCTTGTAAGGTCATTATAATTTGGTGGATGTAACATATAAGAGGTATTGTAATTGTAAGATCATGGCCCGGATATGTGAGATAAATGAAAAGTGTTTAATAATTCATGGCAGTGTTATTGTAACTTCCATCGTTAATAATAACATATATGGTGTAATAACCTTGATTGAGTACAATAGATTACGCGGAGTTCGTAAATGAGGGTTGTTGTTCATTTGATTAATGTTGAACTTGGGTTTCGTGGTTGGAGTCATTTTGTCACGCGCCTTTCGTGAGGGAAGTATTTGTTCTTCTTGTTTATGTTGTACTTGATAATATTCAGTTGGTTGCTTGGTCGGTTGTGTCGGGTGGGATATAGACACCTCTTGTAGCTTAGTATATATGTCTGTGTGTATTTCCGGTGGAAGGAATCCAGTGCCGTATCAGTAGTCTCGAGCGGTTTAAAGGCACAGTTTCCACTACTGCGACTCCCTACAAGATTTATTAGTTTCTGCTTGAGCAGTCGGCCAGGAGCCTGTCTAATCTTCTTTCGAGAAGACATAAGACTAAAAGCCCTGCTTTTCTGTGCAGAAATAGTAAACTCTATTGTTGGATTCTTCCATCTGTGACTGTACTGTACTTAACACCTGGTGTCATTTTCTTCTTACAGCTGCTAGTTGTACGCCTTATGTCTAGGGGCGTTTATTGCTTGTTGTCATTGTGATATGTCGGGGTCGTCTTGTTGTGTTTGTCTTGCTTGCATCTTGTTCTAGGTCGGGTTACTAGTTTCTGCCTTAGCAGTCGGCCAGGAGCCTGTCTAATCTTATTTCGAGAAGACATAAGACTAAACGCCCTGCTTTCCAGTGCAGAAATAGTAACCCTAACACCATGGACTCTTCCCTCTGTGTTCTTACTATGCACCCCCAGTATGTCTTAATGTTTGTGTTGTGCGCCTTATGCCTATGGTCGTATATTGTTGCAGTTACTCGTTGTGTGCCTCCAGTCTTCTTGTGTTGAACATCGTGGTTGCGTCTTGTTGGTCGTCGAGTGGCGACGTAGAGTCAGGTGTGTTGTTACTTCTACACGTGTGCACACACCTTACACACACAAAAAAAAAATCACCTGTTATTAGAATGGTTGTCGTAACAAGGAGGACGTTACACTAAACGGTGTAGAATTTCCCTAGCTTGATCAGTAACTCACAACAGTGTAGGATCATGGAGAATAATTCGACCACCCATATTTTCTGCAAGAAAATCAGCACAACTATCGTTCCCACTTGTGAAACTTGTTAGACCAGCCTGTAAAAGAAAGTTACTAGAAATGGTAAAAATTACTTAACAATAATGGTATATAAAAAATTATGTAATTTCTCATTATCTATAATCATTATGGGTTATTGATAATCGTGCGGAATGTCCACCCCCCAATGAGTGAAAATTCGACCTGGACCTATCATATGTGTGAACGCATTAATGACAACCAGTCAAGTGATGGATTAATTACTACGTCGTCGCCATTGGGTAAAACAATCGTTAATAATTTCCAAAGAAACTTATTATTAATAATGGAAAAAAATTATAATCACATATTTTGTGGAAAGTGCAAGCCCAAATACCAATATCCAAAGTGTTAAGGAAGAAATTCTGAATATTCCTAATATGTCGGAGTTTATATATATGCCACTTTTCATAATTTTGTTATCCTCCCTTGTTTTGAATATAGAAAGAATGATGGCCTCTTCTTAAAGAAAGGAAATCTATGAGCACAATAAAAACTTGGAGAATTAATATAAACTTCAATACCATAGGAAGATCCATTGCTTCCAGCAGACATCCATAGCCTTGACAAGGTTTCCATTTAACCCATAGATGAGCCAGTATCCTTAGTGAATAATTTGAATAGTCTTTTCCCAAAAAGGCCAATATCCTGGTTTGGTAGCCAAATAAAAACAATGCCACTCACTAGATCATAACAATGTGAACAAGTTGGCTCGTGATGAGACCTCTTGTCCTTTGACCCTAAATGCCAAAGGACATTTCCCTGGTGTGGTAGCCATAGTGGGAATTCCACTTATGTTAATCTCTTATGATCTTGGTAGGTTGGTTCATGATGAGACCCCCTATCCTTTTTGAGAGAAGGTTTTCTCTTTTCTTTCATTATTATATATATATATATATATATATAGGGATTTTTTATTGTATTTTTATTAAGGTAGGCTCATATACTCCTTCAGAGTTTGGGATGGTGTAAGAAGTGTAAGAATTCCAAGTAAAAATGTTCCTTAGACTCCTTATTATGATGTGAAGGTAAACTATCATTCAAGTATATGTATATATATAGGGATAATAAACTAATTATGGTGGTTATGGATCATGAACAATATTAAGATAATTCAGAAGAATCAATCCATAAACAATTTGATAAGGTATGCTAAATATTCCCCAAAAAGAAAATAATAAATCATTTCCATGATAATTAGAAGTGATGTGTTTGAAAATTAGTTATCGAAGTTCATACCCAAAGGAATAGATAAACGTATAAGGAGAAATCATAAAAAAAACACGTGTTGTTGGCGGAAACAAAAATCGTTTCTTTCAAGTAAAAGGAACAACAATAGGAACAATTCCAAAGGGAACAACAATCGCAATAAGGGGAATGACAGTTGTTATGTTCGACATTACCTGCAAAGGGAACAATAATCGCAACAAAGGGTACAAAATTTGTTACATTCGACATTACTCACAAAGGGAAGAACAATCGCAACCAAGGGAATGACAACTGCTACTTTTAGGAAGATGATGATGATATTCAAATTGAACCATCTAATTAATTAACTAGATACCTCTCGCATGAAGAATTTTTTTTCTAGTGAATCTAGGATTGATTAGTCATCAACTAAATTCATTTCATAATTTTATGGGTAGGTTCATTCAATGATTGGGGGGGGGGGTAAGAAATATCAGATGGTTTCTGGTGTCATGCATTTATTTCTATTTACTACAATCACAGTCGTGCATGTTTTTAGTGCAGTCATCCGACTTTTGTCACGAAACATGACATATTCATCTCCTGTATAAAAACAAGGTTTATATTCGATGGATTTTTCAAATTTCAACAAGAGCAATTTGGAGTTTGAATTTGAAAGATATGTAACAGTTATCAATAAAGAACAAAAAAGAGTGCTAATTATATTCTCATTACAGTCATATTTTACACCCTTTATAGTCTTTGTTCTCCAAAGATCTTTATAGTAACTTCCCTAGAAAGTAAAAACTTAAAAACTAAATCAAATCTTCAAAGAAAAATATATACAGTATGTACAGTGCTGGAAAAACAACAATTTCATGGAGCTGAAGCTATTGGGTTACCTTCTCAGCCACCTAAAATCCGAACAATAGGATCATTACTTACTTCTTGGCAAAATGATTATTTTGAAAGCGGTTTATGGTAGAGCCGTAACCCATGTCCATTTACCATAGAAGGAGAACTAGACCCATCGATGGTAACTAAAGTGACAGTGTCATTATCATGGACTTCCTTGATTTCATACGATCCCAACCACCTTGTTTGCAACTTCTCGGGGAAATCCTAAAATCTAGAATCACAAAGAAGCACCCAATCATCTTTCTCGAATGATTTCTTCTTTATATGCTTGTCGTTCCACCTATCTCTCTGTTGATGAATAACAATTGTGCTAAAGGGAAAAAAATTGTGCTTCATCTAACTCATTGAGATGTTGTAAGCATTGCGTGTATGCTTCCATAATATCCAGTCCAATTTCCTGGGCCATTTTAAGAGTCTTGATCTCAAATTCAATTGGAAAGATTGGCTCTTTTCCAAAGAATAGGTAATAAGAAGAGTACCCAGTAGTGTTATGCCATGTTGTGTGATAGGCCCATAAGGCATTTGGAATCTTGGCTGCCCAATTTTAACATTTTTTTGAGACTGTTTTTGTAAATATTTCCTCCAAGAATTTATTGGTACTTCCCACTTGTTCATTTTCCTGGGTGTGGTATGGGGAGGTAACCCTATGTTTAATGTGATAATTGCGCAGAGTAGCCAAGATTTTATGTGCTATAAATTGCAACCCTCCATCCGTGATTACTTCCCTGGGTAATCCATAGCATAAAAATAGTTCAAAAATAAATTTAATGACTCCTTCCTCAGTTGTGTCTGACAAGGCTACTTCTTCTACCCATTTGGTAATATAGTCTATTGAAACTAGTATATAATACTTTTGGTTTGATTTTGGGTTAAAGGGGCCAAAATAATTCAGTTCCCATCTCTCGAAAAGTTCCACCACCACTTGTGGTTGTAGGGGAATTTCATCATCCCAGCCTAGTCAGCCCATCATCTAAAAGTTATCACAGGCCTCGACATACTTCTTTACATCTTTAAATATCGAGGGCCAATAATAACCCCTCTACAAAACCTTATGCCCAGTCCTGCGGTCTGCAAAGTGTCCACCACAACACTCATCGTGACATGCCTTCAAGACATAATGAATTTCATCCTCTTTGATACATGTTCGAATCTGAAGATCAGAGCCTATGTGGAAAATATATCCACCAATCTAGGTGAACCGTGCACTATGTTGAACAATTAATTTCCTTTCTCTTGATGACAACTGCGATGGAAATTTCCGAACTGCTAGATAATTCGCCACATCAGTGTACCAAGGCATCTTAATAGTCACAACGAACAAATGTTCATCTAAAATTGGTCTTCAACTGTGAAAGAGTTATCTGTCTTGGGTATACGAGACAAAAAATCTGCAACAAGATTTTCTCTTCCCTACCGATCCTTAATGTTGATGTTGAATTCCTGCAAAAGAAACAACCACTGAGTAACCCATCCATTAGTAATTGTTTTTTTGGATTAATATCTAATGGCAGAGTGATCAGTATACAAAAACATTGGATATCCTATTATGTAGTGTCGAAATTTAACAATAGCATGTATAACAACTAAAAATTAATTTTCGGTTACTGTGTAATTTAATTTTGTAGGGGTAATATTTTTGCTAATAAAGTAAATAGCATAAGGTTTATTGTCTTCTTCCTTTTCAAGGATGATTCCTATAGTGATATCCATTGTGTTTGAAGAGATGTGAAATGGTAACTTCCATTTTGGTCCTCTCAACACTGGTGTTGTTGAAATTAACCTTTTAAGATCTGCAAATGAAACATCACACTTATCATACCAGTAAAATTCCACATTATTAGTTAAAGCATGTAAAGGTGCAACTATTCTTGAAAAAATTCTATGAATCTCTGATAATATCCTACACAGCCAAGGAAACTACGTACCTCGATTTGTGTACGAGGTGTAGGAAATTTAAGGATTACCTCTATCTTTGTTGGGTCTACCTTGATTCCATTTGCAGAAACATAGTGTCCTAGTACCACACCTTCAGCCATCATCATATGAAATTTATCATGACTTAAACATAGCCTAGTAGCAATGAATCATTCTAGTACCTTCTCCATATTGCTTAAAGACTGATCAAAGTTAGTTCCATAAGGGGTAAAATCATCCATGTAAACTTCGAGTCCTTCATTAATTAGATAAAAAAATATGCTCAAAATATATCTCTGAAATGTAGCTGGAGCATTACATAACCCAAAGGGAAATACTCAATATGTGAAGGTACCCCAAGGACATGTAAATGTAGTTTTTTCTTGGTCTTCCGGAGCAATCTGAATTTGATTATAACCGCTTGATCCGTAAAGATCTTTTAATGGCTATGGTTGAGTTTTTAATTGCATGTGTTAATTAACCATTTGAGAAGATTAATGAAAGAATGAGGAAATAAGAGGAATTATGACAACAATATACACATATGAAGATCTGAAATGAAGTAATAAACAACAAACCATAACAAGAGAATTGATAATGGAGTTCGGCACAACGTTGCCTATGTCTCCAGGCCTTTGTCTTTGTGGGGAAGGCTTCTTTATTTCTGTTCAAAAGCCCAAAAGTACATCACAACAGTGCCAATCGGCTACAAGACTAATATTTTCATGTTCTTCCAGGTCTCTATAACCCAGCAAAAGAAATAGCACGTAAAACGGATGACCGGAGCTCCCAGAAATAGCCCACAAGTGTCTGCTCCTCAATAGCTTCCCTGCATAAAAATGGCTTTGGATTGGCTTCCCTTTAGCATAAATCTTCTTTGACTATCCTTCTTGGCCTCAAACAGGCCTGGTTTTTATAGATCTGAAGTTGGTTATCCATCCCCAACTTCCTCCCAAAATTTTGCCTCCAAAAATGCCCAATATCTCCCAAAAATGGATAAAATCCATTAATACAGGCATAAAAATCAATAAAAATCCAAACTATATAAAAAAACCACTTTTGTTTTAATAATAGGGCGCAGCCCCTTTTGGTGCACACTCCTAGTCATATGGGAGCCTTCCATATGGACAGGTTGTCCGGGCTCCTGGTCCTGTGGCGCGGTCATAGGACCGATGACTAACCACCTACCCCCGCACGCCCTGTTCGGATTAGGTCCGGGTCACATGGGATCTGCCAGGATCCACGAGATGATATCTATCCACCAAGTGTCGGGTCGTATGGGATGTCAATATTACCACGGGTTGGGGCTAAGCCCTAGCCCTTTTCACCTCCGACCATTTCTTTGTTTTAATTCAAATAATTTAATTGCCATATAGCTATCAAGTACCACCAGTGGAGCGGGCGGTTAGCCTGGTCCTACCATTCCGTAGTGTGGATGAGGTTTGGGGTTCGACTCCTGTGGAGTCCATAAAATTTTACACTACGTCGGAGAGCCAACCAGAGGGTGCCACATGGCAGCCCATGACTGGGCCACGTGGCACCTCCACTACCAATCAGAAACTGCCACCTGTCAAACTCTGCTTCATCCACCTTTCTATCGAGGTGTCCGCCCAGTTAGCAACCATACTTCCACTTCACTACCCTGTCGGCATGCCACTGTATCTTCCATGTCAGCCTGCTGACGTCATCCCGTGCCACGTGTCACCCTTACAGTGGTGAAACGTGTCACCCTCAGACTGGTCCAGTTACCTATCGTATGCCACATCACCTACCACATGTCTTATTCAGGAGCTTCCACATCAACTGTAAGGCCTGTACAGTCATCCTGCCACATGGCATTGTACGATCTGTATAGTCACCCACTTTTTTTGCTTGTTTGGGTTTTCGAACAGAATGTGATATCTTTCGCATACGAAGCCCGTTTGACAAAGTAAATATATGTTCGGAATCAGGAAGACAAGACAAATGCAATGGCGTTGGTTTCATCGGATTCTGAGCACTTTCATTTTGAACCTTTTTGAGCCCTATCAGGCTCCTGGATCCGATTTTGTATCACCACTATAGCCATCTAGGAAAGAGAAAAATTCCTTCCCTACTAAAGTATCGTGGACCTTATCTATAAAAGGTAGGGGAAAGTGGTCCTTATGGGTAGCTTTATTGATTTATTTGTAGTCTACATAGATTCACCACTTACCATTCTTTTTAGGGACGATTACCAATGGGGAGACCCACTGGCTGTCTGAAATAGAATATGGTAGGTTTGTTAAGACATTTGACAAATACCAAGAACACTAGCATGAAAAGAGTGAAATGCAACTCAAGGATAGTTTGAGTCAAAAATCTATGAAAGAACCTTTGAAGAGTTTTGAGGAAGTTCTATCTCATGAGGAGAAAACATAGTCCAAGGAGGAGTCGATACAAACAAAGAGTATCCATTTTCCATCAATGTTAAACGAGGAGAGAAACATAAGGTGTATGTTTCCATAAATTACAAAGTGGGAGAATGGTGAGACCAGTGTTGCCATTGATGTCAAAGTGCACAGTCATAGTGCATAGTTGTGAAAGTGTGCAATTATAAAGGTAATACACCAGGAAGATATGAGACCAGTGTTGTCATTGATGT
This sequence comes from Picea engelmannii, assembly GCA_009831015.1. Lineage (NCBI taxonomy): Eukaryota > Viridiplantae > Streptophyta > Pinopsida > Pinales > Pinaceae > Picea > Picea engelmannii. Next base: position 328,375 of record ML813177.1, read on the forward strand.
CAAAATGCACAATCATAGTGCATAGCTATGAAAGTGCACAGTTATAAAGGTAAGAACCAGGCAGACATCAAAGCATGCATTTCTGAGCAGACAATGTTTTTATTGATATCAATGGGAAAAGACAGAGTCTCTATATGAGACAAAGTATATAAAAGAGAAGAGGATATAGAGCTTAAAATGTAATGTACATGACCTACATATAGTATGGTGCACAAGAAGTAGAAGTGTAACAGAATAAATTACACAGTTTTTCGATTGTGCAGTTTTTTATTGCACATACAGTATGGTGCACAAGCAATAGAAGTGTGACAAAATGCAGTTCAATGATGTGATAGTGTGACAGTGTGACACTGTGAAGGTATGAAAGTGAGACAATGTGATAGTGTGATAGTGTGAAAGTGTGATAGTGTGACAATTCCATAGTGTGATAGTGTGACAATGCGACAATGTGACATTGCGACAATGGACAGTGCGACGGTGTGACGGTGTGACTGTGCGATAGTGCGATAATGAGAAGTATGAAACTAAGAAATATCGACTGTGTGGTATGAACTGTTGGATTACTAAGAGGGGGGGTGAATCAGTAATAGAGCAATTTAATCCCTTTTAACCATATAATCCAAGTGTTATATCAATGAAGCATTATCATCCAATAACTGCAGAGTAAATAAGCAATGAACAAATGAATAATCATACACATACACAGTACACCAGTGTTTTAAGTGGAAACCCAAATCCAAAGAAAACCATAGAATTATTTTTCTTATATGTCTTGAAGAATTACATTCATTAGAAGCACCAACTTCCTTTGTTTTCTAGCTTCAACTGAAAGGAGGCTCCAACCCCCTAGTTTCTCAGGCTACAACCTAAGGGAAGCTCCAACTCCCCAATTCTTTGGCTACAACTAGAAGGAGGCTACAACCCCCTATGTTCTCCGTATACAACCAGAAGGTGGATACAACCACCTATCCTTGCCCCGTCCTGCCACCCTAAAGTAGGAGTAGAATGATGGAACCACTGTCACACTATCACTGTGAGATACACTAATGTAAACCTATACCAATAAATCTGAACCATGCATAAACCTATACCTCAACCTGTAATCAACCTGTACCATAAACAAGTGCATCAACCATGCACCAACCTGTAATCATCCTGTACCATAAAAAAGTATATCAACCATGC
>ML813178.1:24534-36793 GCA_009831015.1 Picea engelmannii
CATAAACCATAAACAAATTGATATACAAAACTTGAAACACAATGTTGATATATTGAAAAGCAAAAGCTATGACAAAACATCAATTCTGCTCCAGTCTGTATCAGAATTCTATATCCTTGTTCTCCCACAACTGAGGATGATGACTATTACAAAAATCATAAGTTTATATAGGTTTCTCACAAGGTAAACCATCCTTGTGAATAATAGCTAATTGTTTTACATAATCTGGGGAAAATCCCAAAATCACCTAAACTAAGGAAATAAAATGCAAGTAAAATCTGTAGATTATCCCCTAACTGCTCATGATATCTATTGCCAATTCAAATTTTCCTGCAATAGAACACAAAGATCAAATTAGAAGGATATTTTATTAAGAAAACAATAAAAAAATGACTCTACAGACTTAGCTACAGAATCATCTGATTCTGTAGCTAGTCCAAAATAGCAAACATGACTAGATATCAATCAAATAAAATCTTAAAAGAAATCAAATCCAATTTAATTTTCTTTTCCTCATCAAAAGAATTACTAATAATTAAAATTGAAAAAGAATACAACCGGGACAGGGTAAGAGTGCTCTGTTTTTCAGTTATCACAAGATCGGGGAAAATAATAATCATACTGTTTCGTATCCAAATGCATTTACAAGCCAACCGTATGATGTAATCCAAAATAGATATGATAATAATCGATCCTTATCACAATCGATTGGTTACAGCTGTGTGAAATTCATATAATTTTATTCAATTGTCAAAATGGACAGGCTATTGCAATTACGGAACATATCCATTAAAATTTGTTATAGAGTACGGTTGCTGAGTATTGCATGGTGAACATACATGACAAAAACAATGATCATAACCATCGTTAACTCATTATGGTCATAGAAATAAATCGATATCGTTCAAATAAATGCAAAGACAGGTAAATCGTTTTAGAATGGAATCAGACTGAATGAGTAACAATCAAATGCATTTCGTTATTGATCACCACACAGTCAAACGACAGGGTCTTGACAGAGTCAACAGGATCCATAATATAAACTGGGCAAATAACTGAAATGAATATGGTCGAGTTTAATTATAGACACAATTCGTAAGACTGGATACAATCAATTTCATTCCTCAAATCGAAATCAAACGATATATTTGTTACAATCGAATGCAGTTCAAATCGTAACAACCAGTATTCATATCCATTTGAAATTTGATTATGTAACAAATATATACGAACTGGTCCGAACATAGAATATACAATCACAACAGCTAACCAAATTACCCATCATATCGCACAGGATATAACCAAATCGAACAGAGATATTGTGTGTGTTCCAAAAATAGAAAAGATATCAACAATCCTTAATAACAGAGTATTCAAATCAAATCATGATCAATCAAATTAAATCTAATGAAAACCAATCCAAAAATTAATAATCAAAATTTATATACAACAAATGCATGACAGAGCAGGTCAACAATGTATACAGAGTTTATGAATGTGCCATATAAATGAGTGAAAATTATACCATCAAGATTGCTGAGGCTATGCCAATTTGGAATTGACGATTACCGTGGCTGACTCGACATTCTTGAACAGAATTGAACCAGCTGTTCGTTGCTTCTTGTCAGAGGGTTCCACCTTCGTGTTATGACCAATGAGCTTTGCCACTTGGTTTTCCAAATCATGGATTCTAGATTGCAACATAGGTACATCCAAGTAGTACCTCTCCAACCACAATCCACACTGATCGAAAGGTGGAAAAGCAGGTTGAGCAGTCGAGGGTTTCGATGATTCACCGAGGATTCCTCGAGGTAGTTTAATACTAGGAAAATTAGGATCATCCCGCAGACAGGGTGGAAAATTCTTGACAAAGTCGTGAGGAGGTTTGTCACACAAGCCTTCCGAGTAAGGATACTCATCGATGAGAATACGCTTAATCTCTGAATCAGAGTCTGCGCTGACCACGATAGGTTCTGATTTGGCAGAGGGTTTGAGTTTATTTCTCTCCATGCGAGAGATTAACCTAGCATTTTTATTTCATTTAGAATTAGCACCAGCTTTAGCTTTAGGATTTTTGGTTGCGGGCTTATCAATTTCAACCTGTTTAGTCACAACCATAGGCAAATTTGCAGGTGGGTCGGGTAGGGGTTTGGGTAGCAAAACGCTATAAGGCACAGGGGGAATAGGTTGGTTTTTGGTTATCATAGGTTTATCAACCTGTGGAGGGTCCGATTCTTCAAAGCCATTACGACTAAGAAAATCAGCCCAACAATCACGACGTAACCCTAACTCGTAAACCATTATTATTTTAATCAACCCCAAATGGAAGAGGCTGGTGTCGGCTTGGCTACGCTTGTACCTTTTGGCCATCTTAAACAAACTTCTATGCAGGTAGTGGGGCATACTAAGTTCGAAACCCATAAAAACCATCAATAGACGAAGGTGAAACAAGAAAATGAACCCGTACCTGCCCTCACAAGTAATGAATTGCTTGATTATCATTAGGAGATCATACCAGCGTGGTTTCAACATTTTTGCAGGTAAGCCTTTGTCGCAGGAGTTCACCGTTCGAGACTGGAATAACAATGTCCACGGGACATCATCTACCTTGCAAATTTTGGACCACTTCTGTCCCGTAACAGGCAGGCTGGTTGCCGAGCTAAGAAACTGTTCATTAATTTCAAGTTTAACATCTCCAACTTTGGCTCGGCAGCCATCGAATGATAGTGCAAATTGCCGAGCCACGATAGGATTGTAACCATCGAACTTCTTTATAAATGGGAGCCACCCAAACTTTTCCAGGTCGCTATAAGCGCCATCAAACATCAACAACTCTTGGCACCCATTGGGCTTGGCTCTTACGACAGGAGCCATGGATTCTGTTCATGATAGGGTTTGGATTAAACCATACAACACATAGGAGTAAAAACGATAGGGCTTAACAGCTGCAGGAGTTCAAAGGGGAGTGAATCAATGTAATGCATGCGAAGGTGGTGGGATTACCACCACCATGTAGTGCATTAATGGCTGGGTACAGTGCTTTCCCATCAACAATTAACACATTAATCGGCCAACCCAAATCGGTGTACAACCACATCAACGTGCCATCGATCAAACATAAAGAAATATCATATGTTAAATTCATGCGCCAAGTGTATAGTTCGATCCAACATGACATCCAAAAGTTTTACCAATGCGACAAGTGTAACTCAAATATGAAACCAAATTGATATATGAACCATGCGTTTTTTAGCATAATCAAAGTGTAAAAACATTGCAACCAATGACCTTATGAAATTGATAAGTTAAGAGCTCAAAACAATAAGAATCATATCATATATAAAACCAAAATCAACGATGACCCCTATGAAATCAAACATAACTCATAACTTAACATTTTCAATACTTTACCAAAGAAATCAAGTTGTGCAATATAATTTGAAAGTCATTCGTAGTCATACAATAAACCAATGGTAAAGTGTCTTTTAGAAGATCAATAAAAGACTACGACAATCCAAACAATAATGAAGGAGTTTTCACACTTTCAGTTTTGAAAACTGAAACAAAATCAAATTGCAATTTTCACAAGAAATGAAACAAATGTCTAGTTGCAAAATGCGAAGATGACTTGTCGATTTAGAAGACAATTAGGTGTAGGCAGCTTTTTTAGGGCAATTAAAAAAAATATTATTGGCTGCCAACAGAGAGCTGTGTAAGAACACCCATGCACAAATATTTGGATTAATAGAAGAGTTTGATTCAAATTCATAGTTTTGGGTTTGTTCTATGTGTATTGATGTTGAATGATATGCTCATGAATGTTTGCTTCCTGTTATACATTTTCTTTATATGCTGTGTCTATGATTTCAGGTTTTGAATTTGAAGTCTGAAAGGGAGAAGGAATGAGTTCCAATTATTTCTCTATCTGAACAAGAATTCCTGCAAGGAGTGCAGTCGAATTGTCCGCAAGGAGTGCGTTGACAAATGGTTCAGATAGAGATAAATTTTGTTCTCATTCACTCTATGGTGCAGATAGATACAAGAGTCATGCAAGGAGTGCGCAGGCTGAGTGAAATTTTAGGGTTGTGAACCTAAGTGAACTGTTAAGAGACTGCTGCTACAGGTGTGCACAGGGTCGAAGGAATTTCAGCACTTGGAAGTGGCTGAAGATTTTCGCAAGGAGTGCGTGCAAGAGTCTTTTCTAAGGCTCAGAGTTATAACAAAGCTCAGGAAGGATAAGGCCTTTGAAACTATTGAAGGACAGTGCAAGGAAGCTGCGACTAGAAGTTTGTACAAAGCATTGCAAGTTTGCGCTGCAGATAGATGAGTTCCGTGGAGGAACACTTGGTCATTCGCATAAATCGCCAAGGAAGGACAGACGATCGAAATTCTATGAAGAGGATTCATGAATTTTTGTGAGCCGTTAGATCTCACAGAGGAGAAGGGGATATACAGTGAGTATTCCCTAAAGGGTCAAAGCTCAAGAGGGGCAGAACCGTTGATCCGAGCCACAAGGGTCGTTGGATCTACACGCGGAATTTCATATTGGGTTTTCGCGGGTGGAAGTCCCGTGAACATTGCAATGGGAATCACAAAATCATGAAACGCAATATCCCGATGGCTAAGGGAACAGTGTGGGGCCACAGGAGTTGGTAAGCGGACATGTGGCACACTGTATCGAGGTTTCATAGCGAGAAGTCCCGAACAATTGCATCAGGATTCGCGATATCGCGAAATCCAAAGTACTGATGAGGTGAAGTGACGTTGAAGGGTCAAACTCGTGCGTGCGTCGGAGTTTCAGAATATCAGGGTTCGGGGGTCGATAAAGCAAGTTGCTTGACATCGTGAGTGATGAAATCGCGATAGCGAAAACCCCGATAGGAAAAGGTTAGCGTTGACTATCGTCAGGCTTCGGGGATTCAAGAATCCAATGCTTGACCACTGACCTCGCGAAGTCGCGAAGTCCGATCTCCTGAGTGTAAAGAGGAGATCCCATTGAAAGTTTGTTGTGGGTGAAGAATTCCTGATAGGGAATTAGAAGAATCGGTTAGAGTTCTTCGGGCCGTGGAAGGAAGAAAGATCCTGTGTTGACGTGGACCTTCCGACTTGCGGGTTGAGGGAGGGCGTCGACATCAGTTTGGTATCAGAGCTCAGAAAGGTTCTTTTCTTTCTGTAGCAGAGAATAAGAATTCACCATGCCGCCAAGGAGAAGGGACATGAAAACACCCGATCCACCAGAGGATAGGGAAATTCCGAGAAGAAGAGGTAGGCAGATGACATATCTAGCTATGGAGAGAGAGATGCATGATCTATGAGCTAGACTCGAAGACACAGAGACAACGCAAAGACGCATAGTCAGTGCTGGGGATCTTAGTGATTTCGAAAGTGAATTTGAGGCTGAACGTGAAGAAGAAGTTGTAGTCGAAGATGCATCAAATGAGCGTTTGATCAGAGCTATTGCAAGAATGGGTGCAAGAGAGAAGATGGACATTCCAGTTTATGAGGGAAACTTGGATGCAGAGGATCTTCTAGACTAGATTATAGCTCTAGACACATACTTCGACTATGAAGATGTCGAAGAAGACAAGAAAGTCAAGCATGCCATCACAAGATTGAAAGGACATGCATCATTGTGGTGGGATGAACTACAAGTTGACAGACACTGCAAAGGCAAGCAAAAGATCAAGAGCTGGGATAGAATGATCACGAAGCTGAAGGAAAAATTCATCCCCAGGGATTATCAAATTACTCTGTTCAAGAGAATGTAGAACCTGAGACAGAAGCTGATGACAGTGAAAGAATACACTGAGGAATTCTATAAACTGAACATCAGAGCAGGTCATCGAGAGAGTGATGATGAGAAAGTTGCCAAATATATGAATGGCCTAAGATATGATATCCAGGACGAGATGAGCATGGTAACCATCCGAATGGTAGAAGATGCTTATCAGATGGCTCTGAAAGCGGAAGAGAAGCTGAGCAGAAAGCAGAGTCAAAGAGGCCGAGGCAGAAGTCATCCCAGAGGCAAATCAGTTACCCAGGAAAAATATCAGAAGCCCAAAGAGGACTAGAAGAAACCTCAAACTCGAATTGAGAGAGGTGGAACCTCATAGTGGGGGAAATACGCTGAACAGAGAGGGAAACATACTGAGCAGAGGGGAGATTATGTTGACAACAACACTTTTCCTCGTACTAGAGGTAGAGGAAGAGGAAGAGGTGGAGTAATAACATGCTTCACATGTGGAAAGAATGGGCACAAGTCTTATGAGTGTCCAGATAAAAAGAAAGAAGGAGGAGAAGCTCACATCGTCGAAGTGCAGAGGTGGGATGTCGAGGCAGAAGACGCTGAAGGCGAAAGATCGTTGATGATGTGAAAAGTCCTTTTGACACCCGAGAAGGAGGTGGAGAGTTCAGTCCAAAGGACCAGACTTTTTAAGACTACTTGAAAGACCAAGGACAGGGTATGCAAGGTCATTGTAGACAGTGGTAGCACGGATAATATCATTTCTATGGAGATGGCAGAGAAGCTGGAGCTAGAGACAACTGATAATCCAAGCCCATACAGAGTTTTGTGGCTACAAAAAGGACATCAAGTAACTGTCACTAAACAATGTTTAGTAGAATTTAAGATAGGAGGATATAATGATGAGATCTTATGTGATGTCATTCCTATGGATGCTTGTCATCTATTACTGGGTAGACCATGGCAATATGACAGGAATGTGATTCATGATGGGAGAATGAACACATACACCCTAGAGAAGAATGGGAGGACTCACATGTTGCTTCCAATTAAGGATAAGGAGGTGAAGCCAGAAGTAAGCAGCACAATACTTCTCATGAGTGGGAAGGAACTTCTTACAGAGGTTAAGAAGAAGGAGGATCCGTAGTTAATTATGGTCAGAAAGCCTAGAATTGTTTTGACAAGCACCAGGGTAGATGATCTACCAGAAGAAGTTCAGGAACTGCTGGAAGAGTTCGCTGACATAATAGTGGACGAACTACATCGTTCATTGCCACCAGTGAGAAGTGTGAGCCATCATATTGATCTCATACCAGGAGCCAGTTTTCCAAATAAATCCGCGTACAAATTGACGCTGTAGGAGAATGAAAAAGTTAAGAGGCAAGTCCAAGATTTGTTGGACAAAGGATTGGTTAGGGAAAGATTGAGTCCATGTGTTGTTCCAACATTACTTAGTCTGAAGAAAGACGGAGGCTGGAGGAGGTGTACTAACTCGAGGGTGATTAATAAGATAACCATCAGGTATAGATTTCCATTGTTGAGGATGGATGATCTGATGGATTGCTTGAGTGGAGCAAAGTATTTTTCAAAGATTGATTTGAAAAGCGGTTATCACCAGATCCGCATGAGGGAGGGTGATGAATGGAAAACAACATTCAAAACCAATGAAAGGTTGTATGAATGACTTGTTATGCCGTTTGGCTTAAAAATGCGCCGAGTACCTTCATGAGGTTGATGAACGAAGTCCTGAGGGAGTTCATCGGAAAATTTGTCATTGTGTATTTGGATGACATACTGATCTACAGTAAAACAGTGGCAGAGCATCTGAAGCATTTGGCTACAGTGATGCAGAAACTACAATAGGAGAAGCTGTTGATAAACATGAAGAAGTCCTCATTCATGAAGATAGAGCTCATTTACTTGGGATTTGTTATTTCGGCAAATGAGTTGAGGATGGATCCAGACAAGGTGGAGGTAATCAAGAATTGGCCATCACTGAAGAATATTTTTGAGGTGAGAAGTTTCCACGGATTGGCTAGTTTCTACCGAAAGTTCATCAGGAATTTCAGTGGAATTAGTGCAACAATGATGGACACAGTGAAGAAAATACACAAGTCTTTTCACTGGACAAAAGAGGCTGGAAAGAGTTTCAATCTTTTGAAGAGGAAGATTACGGAACAACCATTTTTGGTGTTTCCGGATTTCCAGAGGACATTTCAAGTGAAATGCGATGCAACCGGATTTGCAATCGGGGCAGTCTTGAGTTAGGAAGACAGGCCGATAGCATATTTTAGCGAGAAGCTAAATGAAGTGAAAGTGAAATACTCCACTTATGATAAGAAGTTTTATGCTATCATCCATGCATTGAAGAAATGGAGGCATTACTTGATCCCGAAAGAGTTTGTCTTATACAGTGACAATCATGCATTATAGTTTGTGACTCAACAAGAGAAGTTTAATCAGAGACATGTCAAATGGGTTGAGTATATGCATAATTTCACTTTTTTGATTAAACATATTTTTGGTACCGCTAACAAAGTTGTTGATGCTTTGAGCAGGAAGTGTTTGCTGTTGCAGGAGTTCATAGTCAAAACATTGGGTTTTGATGATCTCAGGGACATGTACGCTGATGATCAATATTTTAAAGAGGCGTATAAAGCAAATGAGAATCCAGTTCTCAGAGATAGAAGCCAGTGGATAGAATACATGATCCAGGAAGGATTACTGTTCAAGGGTAGTCAACTGTGTATTCCGAAATGCTCCATGAGGGAGAACTTGTTGAAAGAGAAACACAGTGGAGGATTGGTAGGGCACTTTGGTCATGAAAAAACATTTACAAAGCTGAATGAGTCATATTTTTGGCTGGGAATGCAAGCGGATGTCAAGATATTTGTGGACAGATGTAGAATTTGCCAGCATTCAAAGGGGAGGAAGCAGAATGTAGGATTTTATCAACCATTGCCCATACCAGAAAGGTCGTGGGATGAAATTAGCATGGATTTTGTATTGGGGTTGCCAAGAACACAAAGAGGTTGTGATTCAATATTTGTGGTGGTGGATAGATTTTCCAATATGGAACACTTCATTCCATGTCAGAAAACCAATGATGCAACTCACATTGCAAACCTAGTTTTCAAAGAAGTCATTCGACTTCATGGGTTGCCGAGAAACATAGTTTCGGATCGAGATACTAAATTCATAGGGCACTTTTGGAGGACCTTATGGAAGAAGCTGGGAACTAACTTGTCATTTAGTTTAGCTTATCATCTTTAGATGGATGGACAGACAAAAGTGGTAAATAGAAGTCTGGGAGACTTGCTGAGAATCTTGGTGACAAAACACCACAGCTAGTGGGACAACATATTACCACAGGTAGAGTTTGCTTATAATGACTCAGTCAATATGAGCATAGGGTAGAGTCCATTTCAGGTTGTCTATGGCATGCAACCGAGGGGAATTTCTGAATTGAGGGATTTAGAACAGACTGTGACTAGGAGCGCTAGTGCAGAAGAATTCACAGAGGCGATGAAGGAACTTCACATCCAGGTGAAGGAGCGATTGCTGAATTCAAGCCAGGAATATAAGCACAGAGCAGATCAACGCAAGAGACAACTTCAGTTTGAGGTTGGTGACTTGAATCTGGCACATTTAAGGAAAGAAAGGTTCCCGAGAGGAACATATAATAAACTGAATATGAAGAAAATCGGGCCATGTAGGGTCTTGAAGAAATTTGGGGTGAATGCTTATGAGATTGAATTACCCGATGGGATCGGAATTTCTCCGATATTCAATATCTCAGATTTGTACCCATATAGAGCTGAGGAAATAGGGACTGGAAATGAGCAGCCAATAATCCAGTGGACAAAGAAGATGCCAGTTGCAGATAAGCTACAGATAGAGTGCATACTGGACAAAAGAGTGAGCAAGAAGACCAGGTGGAAATAATACTTTGAGTATCTGGTCAAATGGAAGAACCATCCAGTTGAAGATGTCAGCTGGGAGAATGAAGTGGAGATCCAAAAGCATGGACAGACCGTGCGTGATCTCATGGACATGAGCCCATGAAAATTTTCAAGCGAGGGAGTATGATGCAGGAGCATTGCCAACATCAAGCGAGCCAGCGTGGAAATAAAAGACAGTTGGACAAGCCCAACTGCAAATTTTGAATTTCTCTTGGAATTGATGCACGAACATAAATGTGGAAATTTAATGAAGCACACTTGTATAATGTAAATGGACCTTGAGTGATTTTCTCTTGTCCTTAGTAGGTAGAAGGCATTTAAAGTAGTTAATGCAGGTAGATAGAATTTAATTCTAGATTAGACAATTTTTTAGCGCAAGAGGGAAATGGGATATAGACACCCTCATTGTGTATTGTAAGATTAGATGAGTAGATAAGAAATCAGAGGAGAGCATAAGAGCATGCAGAGAGCTGTGTAACAACACCCATGTATAGATATTTGGATTAATAGAAGAGTTTGATTCAAATTCATAGTTTTGGGTTTGTTCTCTGTGTATTGATGTTGAATGATATGCTCATGAATGTTTGCTTCCTGTTATACATTTTCTTTATATGCTGTGTATATGATTTCAGGTTTTGAATTTGAAGTCTGAAAGGGAGAAGGAATGAGTTCCAATTGTTTCTCTATCTGAACAAGAATTCCTGCAAGGAGTGCAGTCGAATTGTCCGCAAGGAGTGCGTTGACAAAGGGTTCATATAGAGATAGCTTTTGTTCTCATTCACTCTGTGGTGCAGACAGATACATGAGCCATGCAAGGAATGAATAGGCCGAGTGAAGTTTCAGAGTTGTGAACCTGAGTGAACTGTTAAGAGACTGCTGCTACAGGTGTGTGCAGGGTCGAAGGAATCTCAACACTTGGAAGTGGCTGAAGATTTCCGCAAGGAGTGCATGCAAGAGTCTTTTCTAAGGCTTAGAGTTATAACAAAGCTCAGGAAGGATAAGGCCTTCAAAAATGTTGAAGGACAACGCAAGGAAGATGTGACTGGAAGTTTGTATGAAGCGTTGCAAGTTTGCGCCGCAGGTAGATGAGTTTCGTGGAGGAACACTTGGTCATTCACAAAAATCGCCAAGGAAGGACGGACGGTTGGAATTCTCTGAAGAGGATTCACGAATTTCCGTGAGCCATTAGATCTCACAGAGGATAAGGGGAAATACAGTGAGTATTCCCTAAAGGGTCAAATCTTAGGAGGGGAAGAACCGTTGATCCGAGCTACTAGGGCCGTTGGATCTACACGCAAAATTTCATATCGGGTTTTTGCGGGTGGAAGTCCTGTGAACATTGCAACGGGAATCGCGAAATCGCAAAACGTGATATCCCGATGGCTAAGGGAATAGTGTGGGGCCACAGGAGTCGGTAAGTGGATAGGTGGCACACTGTATCGAGGTTTCACAGCGAGAAGTCCCGAACAATTGCATCAGGATTTGCGATACCGTGAAATCCGAAGTACCGATGAGGTGAAGTGACGTTGAAGGGTCGAAATCGCGTGTGCGTCAGAGTTTCGACATATCAGGGTTCGGGGGTCGGTAAAGCAATTTGCTTGACATCGCGAGTGCCGAAATCACGATATGGAAAACCCCAATAGGAAAAGGTCAGCATTGACTATCGTTGAGCTTTGGGGATTCGAGAATCCAATGCTCGACCATTGACCTCGCGAAGTCACGAAGTCCGATCTCCCGAGTGTAAAGAGGAGATCCCGTGGAGAGTTTGTTGTGGGTGCAGAATTCCCGATAGGGAATTAGAAGAACCGGTTAGAGTTCTTCAGGCCATGGAACGAAGAAAGATCCTGTGTTGACATGGACCTTCCGACTTGTGGGTTGAGGGAGGGCGTCAACATCACATTATAACCTAAAATTAGTGTCCTTAAGACTATTTGTATTTTATCCATGTTCTTGGAGATTGGATATACCACTGTAATAATTCATCAAATGTTATATCATTGTAGTCTTCATGACACTTAAATGAGTAGAAATGTCATGAGAGGTCAAAGACGAACATAAAATACCAAGCTTGAAGGTTATTTTCATGTCTCGAGGTTGCACAACTCCATCATTAATAAGCAAGCAATTGAGGCTTGAAATTTGCAAGAAAGAATAATAAGAATAAAAGTGGGTTGGGGGGGTCATCTCTTTGTTATCTTCCATGATTCAATTTTCAATGCTTTCCCCATGAATCAAATTACTAGTATTTTGTTAAGGCTAAAGAGATCTCTATGAAAAGATGTTTGGCACATGATTATGGAGCAACATATCCAAGAAGTAATGAGCACTTTATTCCATGTACCTCCATATAGTTCGTTGTGTTATAATGTTGAACTATTTAGCTGAAACACCATTTTAATACAATACACTCATTTTTGTTAAAAACAAAAAAGGTAGATAGGAAAGTTCATGTATTCATTGTGTGAGATAGGTCACATCCCCACTCTAAAAAAATTCATGCAATCTTAAAGATTTTGGTTGGGTAGATCAATGAAGTAGGATGTACCCAATACAA
>ML813178.1:42711-69570 GCA_009831015.1 Picea engelmannii
CCGAGCAAGCTTCCTGTCATTTTCATTCATTGTGACAAATCCTTGTCCTGACAAGTAATTGTCTTACCTACACCATACCAAACATTAAGTTGTCAATTTTTTATATTTTGGCTACTCTCAATTATGATATGTTTATTTACAGTTACCTAAATCTTTATAATAAGGTCAACATCTTTATAATAAGGTGATCATATGTGTAGAGGATCAACATCATGACGACATATATAACATCTTTATAATAAGGTCATATGTGTACAAATGTTTTCTTTATATAGTAACGACATATGCACCTAACATAAGTTTAGGGTTAGTGTTTATTTATCTTATTAGTCCCTGCTAAAGCAGGGAATATAGCAATCAATTACTATCATTTCACTGATTAGGGTTGAGTTTCAAGAGCAATTCCATATCTTTATCAATGAAAAGAGAGAGAGATTATAGCTACAATTGAAGGGAAAAAGATATGTGGATTCCATGAACCTAGAATATTATGGAATCCACATACCCTTTTCCATAGAATATACCAACTAGATCCAAAAACCAAAGACATGAAATATGGTACACACATATTATATTATCAAGGAAAAAACAAGCTAAATGAAATTTGGACATTTAAAAAAAAAATTACAAGTTAAATGAGTACATCAATAAAAAATAACATACTAACCTTGCAAGTTCAAAATCCGAGCTATGTAGATCAAGAATTGGATTTGTTCAACCAATGGGTGACGAAAAAAATAAACAGCTCAAACAAAAGCCAAGAACAGTGTCACAACTATAGCAATTGTGTCGCAAAGTCTCTTAAAGTCACGTATATATAGATAAAATAGTCAACTAGCCGTTAACACCGACCAATGAGATAGGTAAACTTTTCGTCGCCATTGCCACGAAAGATCGTTGCTATAGCGACGAAAATCCCAACTAGGTTAAATTAATATTTTCGTCGATATTGCGATGAACATTCGTGGCAATATCCAAGAAAATCCCGCCTTGTTTAAAAAAATGATGAAACTAGTGGAAGCATGGAAAATTTTCGTGGAATAATCTGCCCATATGTAGTAGTGAGGGGTGGCGTCATGCCCTAAAGAGTGATGTTAGGTCTCCAAGAGAGACATTGAGCCTCTTGATGAATATTCTTGGGCCTCCAAAGGCCATGTGTCCTACCACCAAGTGCTCTAGTGCATGCCAGGTGTTTCTCTCTCCATCAAAATATGTCACATCACCACAAACCATGAGAACCCCATAAAAAACCCTAGCTTCCATGTGACATCTAGGGAATAGAAGATGATGTTTTAGGCCTTCCGAGGCCAATGTTGAGGTGCAAGAGGATAGAATGTAATCATTTTATGATGCCCAAGTGCCTCCAAAGGAAACATTAATCCTCCCAAGTGTCCAATGGGAAGGGGTGCATCATCCAACCCATGATATTCATGCCCCAATGAAGGTCCAAGAAACCTTGTGCCTCCAAAATCATGATTTCACCTAAAAAGGTCCTACAAATACAAACAAGTACACCCTCCAAGGGTTCACAAGTCACAAGAATCATGCCAAGTAAGCCACATTTAATAAAAGAACCACCCAAACATATGCATTCAAATCCTCCCTTTTCAAAATAAACAAATGCTCAAAGACCTTACACAACTTGCAAAATTTAAGTATGGGAGGGTTGTCATCATGACCTATTGGGTAGATCATTCCCTAAGTCAAGGAGTGTTTCCCAATAGTACCCTCTCTAAGTCATGTAAAGAGAATGAGGTGGATGGGGGTGTGACTTCTCGGCATGGGGTTTCTTGATATACAAGGACTTATATTATCTCATTTATGGGTTCCTTTGTAGAGGGAACACTTTCTCTTGAATTACCAACTATTTAGGTGATATTTTTCCCAGACCCCTTTTTAGCCATATTTCCAATCCATGCTTTAAGGGATTTGTAATTTTCTAGTCTCCTTCATAAGGTTTTCAAGCTTTAGAATTTACAATTTGGGACCGGGGCAGGCACCAAGTAGGTAGAGCTCAAGTTGGACTAGATTTTGATGGTCCTCATTTGTTGTTTTCACTTTATTTTGAAAATTAATTTCTTATTCTTTTATATCATATGCAATCTACCTCCGGGCCTTTAACCCCTTCTTCCCATGAAATGAGGTACAAGCCTTTCTTGGGTCAATATGCCTGAAAACCCAAAATATGGGTAAACACAAGGGAAGAGGTATGGAAAGTGATAAGTATGTGTGGGAATGGTACAATGACCCTTCAAAAATACCCCCTAGTAGCAATCCTTTTTCCGAGGGTAACCTACTTGATAGGACAATTCACAACCACCAAGGTGAAATGAGGCAAAAGGCATAATTTTGAAGCAAACGTTTTCAAAATCAAGAAAGGATTTTTTGCAACATGTTCAAATGCTTCAAATATTAAAATGACACTTGCCACGACACCATATTTTTTACCTCATGAAGAAAGACATGTTTTCCTCTATGTGCCAAGTTGGGTGTGGAAAATGTTTCTACCATCAATTAGATGGTTATGTATGGTGAGTGAAGGGATCTCCCTACTGATATACCTCTTGGTACTCCATGTCTGCAACCTGCGGGCCTTGAGACATCATCTCCTTAGTTATCCATAAAAATGGGGGGATAACACTACTTACATGATGGGTTAGGGAAGTTAGGTCCCTAACATTCCCCCTATTGGGCTCTTTTGGTCACTTGGGTGAGGAAAATGAGGCCCTTTAGCTTCCTTGTTATACTATCAAGACAACACAAGAAATGATTAATTGATTAATGAATCAACAAGAAAGTAAATAGCAAAACAAATAAAAAAGAAATGGAAGTAAACTAAGCATGTAAAAACTAAAATGGATGCATGAAATTGACAAAACAAATAATTACCCAAATGGAAAGTGATCATTGAATTGAGAACACCAAAAGAGAAAAGTGGGACTTATGAATCTCTTATTCCTCCTTTGGAGGGCCCTTGAGTCCCCCAAAAGTAGAGCTTTACTCTTCTATCTACGACTAATAATGGTGAATAACATCTTGGTTAAGTTTCTCAAGATGTGGGAAGCTTACCAAATGCTATTATTGCTTAAATAGCTATCAAGAGAACATATGGCTTCTCTAAGAGCAAATGGGCACCATAACAATAAAATGAATTCCTTCCTTTTCAACATACTCTGGCCATGTATTTATAGGACCATAACAAAATAATACATAACATGTTCCAAGTGTGAATGAGAGACCTTTGGAGGTACTTCCAATCCTTTCATTCACCCTAAGGAGAGATTTTGGGCCGATCTTGAGGTCTTGTCTTGGTAGACTTCAACCTGGAAGTGGTTGAGGCCCAATCAATTTCATAAATGCATAATTTATGCATCAACATGGGTTTCTTTAGAGACAATCGTACAGGACATGCATGGTGTGCATCTGGCACTTTGTTGACCCGTGTAGATGTGTGCCCACTAACTTTGGTGGAAGTGCAGAAAAATTCATGGTTATTTTTATATAGTTTTGGCATCTTGATGAAATAGATTCTGTAAATGTTTGAAGTATGTTGCATTTATGTTGATATTTTCTTCAACCACTATTTGTATTACTTGTGAGGTATTTTTCGATGATAATATATTCCCCCTGATGTGTGAGGTTAGGATCATACGTATAGCCGAAATACATCATTGTTTCCTTTTTGAATAGGAGATTTTTAGCTGCTATTTGAGGAGGAATGTAGGGGTGATCCATTAGAGGAAAATGGAGTCTAATGCGAACCAATTATTCTCCAAAAAACTGAAATATAAATTTGGGTACAAACGAGGCGGGCATGCCCCATGATTATATCATGAAACCATAAATAAATGACGGTAACTAAAAATATTGATGAAGTGGATGTTTGCATCGCCCTTAGGGGAATCCAAAACGAAAATGTGGTTCTGATGACTGAACGAGATCTTGATCGAGGGATAGATAAATTAGAGGAATTATTGACCAATTAAATTCATAGGTCTTTGGCTGTTACTGGAAACTGTAATGGTCGCATAGTAAGACCGACAATAACATGAAACTTTGTTGGAGTAAAATGTTATGGGGGTCAATGACATCAGAGAGAAATGAGGACTCTTTTTGTGTCATCTGAGACTATTCATTAATAAGGGAATGAGAGCTAAGATACTTCCACCTTCCTGGAAACTCATGCTAACTTTCATTGGGAAGGGAGCGCGATTGCAATAAGCGAAGGGATTCTCGACATCGATTTAATCGAAATAGTATCAGGAACTATGTGGATGAATTAAGTAGTAACATGGACAAAGTTCATGATATATGGGACTCAAGAGATGCCCTTGGTTGGGGGATGATAGATGATGGAAGAAATAGTAAACATGATCTGGCGTCAGGGGCATGACTAGATATTGGGTGAATTGTGTTGAGTGGGTAATACTGCAAAGGAATGGAGGATAGGTCAAAATATGGAAGTGTGGGACAAGGGTGTCAATGATAGTCGGTATTATGGCCATTAGAGGGATTTATTTTCAAATATGATGATGAAAGTGGGATGCCTCAACCAAGGGTGTCATGGGTTGTTGTGTGTTAATGAAAAAATACCATCGGTGGCAAAGACAAAAATCTACTCTACTTGCTAGAACTGGAAATGTGATTTATACAATTACAAAATGAATAAATAATAAATGGGTTGAAAGTACATGTACAAAAATGAGTTCCCCAGTGAAGGATGGATGGGCCTACTTGGGGCACCAGTAATGAGATGCAATAGATGAAGGGTGGGGGCATCATGGTTGGGTTTCTATACCAGGTAGATGGATGTAGGATGAAATTGCATATGGGAAATTATTGTTGGGTGAGATGGAGGGTTTAATGATAATGTAGAGGTGCATTTAATGTAACCAACAAAACATGAAGTGGGAGTCCATAATGGGGAGGTTAGCATGATGATGAGGAAGAATTATGAGGTTCATGCTCTGGGGTGTAACACTACCAGGACTCTCAGGACTAATGGATAGAAAAACATGAGTGTCCATATACCAAGGGGTAAATATATGTGGGACAACTCATGGAGGTGAGAATGCTACCAGGTAACAATAATTGAATGTGATAGAGGTGGGGGTATAGCAGAGCAGTATATGGGGGTCCTAAAGGTGAATGTCGAGGGGGATAATTGGGATATGCATATGTTTTCAATGGTATTGAGAGCATGCCAGTTTTGAACATATACCTAAAGGGGACATTGGGTGGCCAAGACTGAATGGGTTGTATATTGTTGTACCAAGTACCTACACACACAAACATCAAATACCTAATCTGAAAAATATTTGAAAAGTAATGAACATATGAAATGTATTTTATAAAATTTATAATGAGTGTGCGTACCTGTGCCCGGGACTGAGAGAGAGATCCCTGAGACTTCTTGGTAAAATGAAAAATGGGTGATATTGACATGTAGGTGACAAAGCTCGAATTGTTGTGCCGTGAACGGTGTGAAAAATGGAGCTCCTAGGCTTCAGAACGGGTGATTGGAAGTTTGGGAAGGTGGCGTATATATGGGTGTGGGGACCACAATGCCACCTCATTTGTACATGCATGAGTTAAGTTCTGAGAGCTAGTTTATGTGCATTTGTGAGCAGTACGAGGGAGCAAGGACACCAATTAGACGTGTTGGAGAATATGGGAGGTGGTCTCAACCTCTTGCATATTTGAATTTTGGTAGTTTTTGGAATGGGGGTCGTATGACCATTTTTTGGCTTGGTGATTTGTTTTTCGTAGGTAAAATTCCTCTTCTCTTGCACTTATACACAAGTAAAATCGCCAAAGTAATGCACAACGTGCATGACTCTTGTTGTTTTTCCCACGCAGTAGGGCACAATTACTAGAGCGTAGTGGCAATCTTGGTGACAGATGTAGCGACGATCGTCTTGAGAGAGATGAGGGCCAAATTTTTGCATACGAGGATATACAAGAATGTCGTTGTACCATGGGTTTCCATATGAAATTGAGAATAAATGTTCATCTGGGAAGTTTTCATTCACGAGGGGGTCAAATGAGTTCGATGGGAAGTCTGCAATTAGATCTATGAGGATGAGGGATTTTTTTTTCTCTTGGGGATTGTAAACTCAAGATCATAGTCTTGGAGAATGACTATCCAATGTGAAAATTTTCCATTGATATGGCATCACCTGAGTAGGTATTGTATTAGATTGGAATCATCCACAAACTTAGTAGTTTGAAGCAAGATATAGTGGCACAATTTTTGGACTGCAAGGAAAACCGTCTAGGCTAGATTCTCGACGTGGTTGTACTTGAGAGGTAGCCCAAAGAGGTTTTTTATTATATAGGAAATGACATGCTCAAACTCATCATTTCTCACTTGGATTAGCACTCCTGCAACTGAAACCTTTGAGGAAAACATATACAAAATATAATCTCTATCAAAGTCTAGGGTATTGATGAGGGGTCCTTTGTTGAGTGCTTATTTTAGGGAGTTAAAAGCAACTTGGTTATGTTGGTCCCATTGGAATGGGACATCACGTTGTAGTAAGCGTAAGAATCCATGGGTGTAGATTACATAGTCAGGATCAAGATGACATAAGAAATTGGCTTTGCCTTGGAGACTTTGCAGCTGTCACAAGTTCTTTGGAGGAAGGATTTCATTAATGGCTTGGAATTTGAGGGGGTCTACTATGATACCTTCTTGGGAAACAATAAATCCAAGCAGTCGTCTGGTTGTAACACATAATAGTTGGATGTATTGTGCTTATTTCTTAGTGTATGTGCTTTCCTATTATCTTTATTTCATATCTCTTTATGTCTATTTTAGAACGAATTATTGAACCTGTGGATTCATTGTACAATGCCCCTTGTTTGTGCCACTTAGACAAAATGTTTTCCTCTAAAGCTAACTCTGAATTCATCCAGAATGATGCTCCTGAGTCACTTCCTGTGATTTCCCCCACCACACACTATGGTTTTACACTGAAGGCTATTGCTTGCCTAGCCTTATCCTCTCAAGTTCAGTCACTGAGTCATTTGTCCCATCTCTTCCTTGGACCAACCCCATAGCCCAAGTCTTACTTTCCCGCGCCAATATAACCAGAACCCATCATATCATAGGTGTTAAATCTAGACATTGTTTTCAAAGTCATATCCTACGCGGAGACCGCGCCATTTCTGAGAGAGCCCTCTCTAGATCCAAAAGGCTAGTTTTGGGTCTCAAAGTTGGTTGAAAAAGTTACCTTCCTCGTTTATTTATCAGCCAAACAAATTTACAGAGTGCTAACATTTTGGCGTCGTTGCTGGGGATGGAATTAAATGAAACTTTCCCTGGGAAGAACGACATTGTATCAGTTCTAAGGTCTGACAACATCAGACACTTAGGCACATATTGGCTGTATTTCTTCTCTGGTGACTCCACACATCAAAAAATTAGTTGAAGGTGATTCCACTGGTAGAAGAATCCAGAGCTAAATTTTTCATGGCGACTCCAATCAAGCTTCAAATGTGATTCAAAGACTCCACTAGAGAATGAGACCTATTGACAGAGATATGGAAGAGCAGTATGGAAAAATAAGGTACTCAAGCTTAAGTTTAGTTCAAGAAGTGATTTTCTATTTTATCAATATCTTCTTTTCCTTTCTTGAGTTTTTCAAAAGAATATTTCTTCACTTAATGCATTCAAATGAAGCCCATAGATCTACCCTTGTATCCTCCATGGAAAAATGTAGGTATACCTCGTTCTTCTTGTATAACCGATATTCACCAACCTCCTTCCCCTGCAACATATGATGTTCACGATCATTCTTGTGATATTAATGAAACCAAAGATGAGCTTGTACCTTCTGTTCTTAATCCTACACCCTCCAAGATTCAGGAAATATATAGTCCTCTTAAAATTCCTTCCATCCTTCATGACTTTCCTCTAAAACATTATAAGTACCTTCCTCGGTTCAATGGAGAGCTTGATGGAAAGTCAGTTGAAAAACATATTCAGGTCTTTGAGCATTTTATAGAACTTTTTGAGATCGAACATGATGATGTGTCTATGAGGGCCTTTTCTCAGTCCTTACAAGGAGATGCCAAAGCATGGTTCAGACATTTGCATCCTCAGTCGACTAGCTCGTGGGATGAACTGAGGGAAGATTTCTGTATATTTTGGGGTGAGAGAAAGTCATGGGATCTACTCCTTTCAGAGTTTTATTCCATGAGAAGAATGAAAGATGAAACCATCTCAAATTTCAGTAGGAGGTTTACTAGTCTTTATTATAAATTGCCTAAAGAAGTCCAACCTCCTGAAGTTGATGCCATGCTCCATTATGTAACAACCTTTCAATCAGACTTATCTTTTCTTTTGATGGAAAGGAAGTCTATATCTTTGCAATAGATGTTCAACAATGCTCAAGAAGTTGAAGAAAATATTCAAGCATGTAAATAGATTTGAAATGAGGAGTTGTATGCTAAAGAACATGACAATGAATATGAGAAAAGAACAGTTGATTGAAATCTTGAGAAGAGGGTTAATAATATCATATGTTCTCTTGAAACTTTAAATGCCGATGATTTTGCAAAGGATTATATTCCAATTATTGAAAAAGAAGGTGCTAATTTAACTTCTAATCCATCCCATGATAAGCACGGGGCTGATTGTTTTATGTATTCATTTGTAGACAGTCAATAAAATGAATTTGCAAATCAGCTTGTTGAAGAGTAGTTTGATGTCCCAAGATTTTTCTTGTTAGATGACATTGCAGATGTTGTTGATTTGCCTATATATGATGAATATGATGATGGTTATGATGTTGACTTCCTAGAACAACCAACTGCACGTTCTCTATCATAAAATGTTCCTTTTCAGTAGTATAATGAGAGCAATCATCCTACATATCATAGCTACAAAAAAGAATATGAAGAAAGTACCGAATAAGCTGAAGGAAATTATTTACCTTTATGCTTTGCTTCATTTAAATTGTTGAAATAAAATTTAAAGATCATCACTGAGGAAGAGGAATGTGTGATGATGCAAAATCACACTGATTCATGTGAAACAATTGATAAGAAATTGCAGCAATATTCTCACATGTTTAATGACCCAGTTTCTTGTTATATGGAAGGTTTTATCAGTTCAAAATTACACCCATTGGTTGAAGATGAATATGAAAATGATTGTTTTCAGCAACCCAAAGAATTTGGAAAATATGCATATGACAACAGTGAAGAAAATGAAGAAAGTTTTGAATTAGGTGAAAGAACTTTTCCATTTTGTTTTGTGTCTTTCAAATCCCTGAAGAAAAATGTTCATAATGTTTCAAATAAAAAATCCTCTAGGCATGATTTTGAATATGAAGAAAGCAGTGGAATTGCCAATGAAAGTAATCTTCCATTATGTTTTTCTTCCTTTGAATTATTGAAAGCAAATCATGAGATAACAGAGGAAGCAATGAAGTCTGACTACATTCACAGTGATGTTGTTCTACATGAGAAAATTGTTATCAGCAAAGAGGACCAACAACCTTCTCATACCTTTAATGACCCTGTTGTTGATTACATGGAAAGGTATTTCAGTTCAAATTTGCAGCCTGTGATCAACTATCATCTTGGAAATAAATATGATGGTAAATCAACATCAGTGTTAGATATGGATTACTTGCCACTAGGGGTTTCATTTTAGCCAGCGTTGTCTTTTGATTCAGAAGATTGTTACTTCCAACAATCTCAACATATTTTTCATCCTCTTTGTGGTAATCAACAGGTTGAATTACATGAAAACAAGGATGCAGTGGAAGGGGTGAAACATGATTGTTGTTTTATGCACGTTCTGGAGGATCCATTTGCAGTTTTGTTGGAGGCGACAAACAGTCTCAATGTTTTTTATTTTTTGAGATTTGAATTTATAGATAAATTTTTGAATGACTTATCAGTAAACATGCTTTGGAACAAGCATGTGCAAAGAAAGCAAAAAGTGGATAAAGTGCTTGCATGGTTGCATTGGTATTTTGATTTCACTTGATTGACATCTTTTTTAGTAGTTAGGGTAGGTAGGAGTGCGAATAAGATCAGTACTACGAGCATTTCTTTTAGCAGTCTGCAGTTTTCATTTTCAACTTAGTTTCAGATTTCAGTTTGAAGCATATACAGTTTTGGGTTTTCAGCGGATGCAGGTTACAAGTTACAGTTGGAAAGTTGAGTTTGGGAGAAGCCCAATGGATTGGCACCTGGTCTACTGTTCTTTGCTACCTCACATAGAGGATAACATCTCCGTTGGAGCCAGCTATTAGCACCATGATTTTCATGGCTAAGGTTAAAGGTTTGTCAAAAATTTGCATAGTCATGCTTGTTACCACCCATATTGTTTTTATGCCTGGCATCATCTAACATATCCAAAGGTCAGTTTCAAAAGGAAGGTTTTCATTTATTATTTCCATTTCCATTTGCAATTGCGCGCTACAAAATTTGCTACATGCTGCGTAGATCATTTCATCGCATAGTGAATTTCATCGCGCAGTGAGATGCTATCATGCATAGTACGCTTTTGTGCAGTGGATTTGTTTGCATAGTGGGATGCTATCGCGCATAGGATGCTTTCGTGCAGAGGATTTTCCTGTGCACAGGCTTCAGGTCACAGTGCGCAAATGACTGGTTTAGTGGTCAACTTAAAGATCACTTTATGATCAAATGGAGAGGAATTGTAAAAATCCCAGAGAGGTTTTTGTTGAGGAAAAACCAAATAATAAAAACCTCTCTCATATTTGCAGCAGGTGTCACGGATTGGGAGATTCGAATGAATATTTGAGCCCTATTTTTCATCTTTCATGATTTCCTGTTTGAGACATGTTTTTGCAACACAGATTCCGACCAGCTGGAGATGAATTTCAAGAAACCGAGAGAGTTTTTTCTTTATAACGAGCTTAATTACAAAAAAAATATCAGTTTCTAAAAACAATTTTTTATCAGTGAGATACAATGTCATCTTTAACACCTATTTTCCCAGTTTGCTGCACAATCCGCTGCGTGTTTTACTGTAGGTTACTGTTGCATAGCAGACTTGTTGTGCAAGGGTGACAGAGTGCCCAACAGTGGACAAGATGACTCATCACAACCACATGGTCGAATTTTTATCATGATCAATTATTGTAAAGAATATTCTAGTTACGATTATGATTTGGAAAAGTCAGGTTTTCTATTTTTAGTGAATCCGTTGAAGTTATTGTTCTCTTTCAAAGAAAACATATCCATGATTCCAGGAGGAAGTATTTCGACCCTAGCAACCAAGGGTGACATGATTTTTCTATATATGGGGATCATTTTCATGTAAACGGGGTTGGTTGGCAAATGTGGTAGACAACAACTATTGTATGTAATATGAGTTTTGACCGGAATTTAATGCAAAGGTCCTGTAACTTGATGAAAATATTCTAGTTGTAACAGTTGGATGTATTGTGCTTCTTTCTTTGCGTATGTGATTTTATGTTATCTTTATTTCATATCTCTTTCTGTCTATTTCAAAATGAATTATCAAACTTGCGGATTCGATGTACAACACCCCTTGTTTGCGCCACTTAGACAAAACAATTTCCTCTAAAGATAACTCTGAATTCGTCCACAACGACGCTCCTGAGTTACTTCATGTGATTTATCCCGCCACACACTATGGTTTTACAATAAAGGTTGTTGCTCACCTAGCCTTATCCTCTTGAGTTCAATCACTGATTCATTTGTCCTATCTCTTCCTCAGACTGACCCCATAGCCCAAGTCTTACTTTCATGCGCCAATATAACTAGAACCCATCATATCATAGGTGTTAAATCTAGCCATTGTTTTCAAAGTCATATCCTGCGTGAAGACCGTGCCATTTCCGAGAGAGCCCTCTCCAGATCCGAAAGGCTATTTTCAGGTCTCAAAGTTGGTTGAAAAAGTTACCTTCATTATCTGTTTATCAGCCGAACATATTTACGGAGTGCTAACAAGCATCACTTTAATACTTGAGGCATTTGAATATGTTGCTTTTAGAGATTCTTTTGATTGTAGAACGTCTTCTTGCAAATTGTGCTCTTTGCCCTGTTTCACCTTGGTGGTTGACATTATGCCCTAGTAAGTGGTCACCCTTGTAGATGGGTTTTCTACTGGGAGGTCCCTTTGATCAGTCATCGTACCATTCCTGATCATACCTATCACTTTCCATATTACATCCTTTAATCTCCTTATCTTTTGGGATTTTCGGGAGTACTGACCCAAGAAGGGATTGCACCTCATTTCATGGGAAGAAGGATCTAAAGGCCTAGAGGGAATGTATCTAGCAAAAGACAAAATAAAAAACTACAACCTTTCGAATTCTCACCTAAATAGGTCTTGAGAACAATGAAACATTTCTCCTAAAATATCAAAGACCTACAAAAGCAAATACACATATATAAAAATGTCCCTGTTTTTGAGTGATCTACAAAAGTGCATTGCAAGATTTTCTTTACCCCTATGGAACTCTGTGTACCTCTCTCTTCAAGTGAAACTATGGTACTATCCCCCAATTTTTATGTTACCCATTGGGAGTACCCAATAGTTCTAGACCTTAATTAATTAATGGAAAATGAATGGGCTTGGAAAAAGGATGCATTGAAAACAAAGGTTCAACACACCCTCTACAAAGGCACCCATAAATGAGAAAATACGAACCCTTGTAATTCATGAAATCCATGCCCAAAAGTCTTACCGCTCATCCACTTCATCTTATCCACATGAATTATAAAGGGTCCACGTAGGAAACACTCCTTGTGTGATGTCTCATTCCAAAGTGTAGGCCAGTAGGGAGTGACTCAGTAGTCTATATGTTCCTGTAGAATATAGTCAGGCACAAATAGGGAACAAGGGGAGAAATAAGGGCGAATAAATGGCTAAATGATGAATTAAGCCGAAAAGCATAGGAAAAGTCACTTAATCTAAAGTCAACAGAGAAATAGAAGAAAAAGGTGTTTGGGGGGGGGGGCTTAATTAATTAATCACTCAAATTAGGAGGAAAAGCACCTAGCTTAAGTGATGTCAACGAATAATTAGATCAGGGAAGATATAAAAGGAGGAATCTAGCCTAATTCCTCATTATGTTATGATTTGAGTTGAGAACAATTTCCAGAGGAGGAAGTGGATATCTTTGATGTTTTGTGGGTTTTGGTGTTGGAAGACACACCTTTTATAATCAGAGATACCATCCATGTATTTCACCATGTTAGATCAGGAGTATACAAATCTAGTTCACAATTTTTGCAGTGCAACCAGTGAGGGAGAAAGGGTTAGAGATGGTTTTTGTGTAGCTAGACGAGATCGAGGCTTATCTCGACAGATCCTTCTGACCTAGTTGAAAGGGATCCAAGGTGCTTCTTTTGATCCACTAGTCATCAGATTCTGACAGTGGAATCTTCCAGGGTGCATTGGACAACCAGGAAATGTGTAGCTCTTGAGGAGGGACATTTGGGTTTCTAGGGGGCTTTCTGGATCAGATATGGGGAAACCCTTTCGACCCAGTACAAAGGAGGCTAGGGAATTTTTTTTGAGATAGATATCAATGGATTCCACCAGTGAAATCACCAGGGTGCATTGTTAGAGCCTAGGAGGTGTGAAACCCCCTAGGAGATATCATCTGGGATTCATCCAGAGCTTCAGTGAATCGATATTCAGTCTGATAGTTGTCAGGAGGATCCTAGAGGCCAAGGTGCATAGTTTGGGACAATTTTAAGGCTGATCGATTGAGTATATCCACTAGGGTGAGTTTTTCCATCATTTGCAGTAGTTTTCATGAGTTTTCAGAGTTGCATGTTTTTGATCTATCTGTGCATGTGCAGATCTATACACATATTCTGATCACATGTATTTTGTATTAGTTTAATTGTATTCTAGTGATGATCCATGAGATCTAGTTGATTATTATTTATCTTCTTTTAACATATCAGTGTATTTACTGCTTTTTCCATATAATACATGCTATTGAGATTGTGTTGGTTCCATATTTCACATGCATCATATATACTTCTCAAACCTTATTTATATGACACACACATGTGGAAATCACCAAGAATGTTAAAAAAGTAACTAAAATGCATCCATACACCCCCATAGTATTAGTTCAAAGAGTCTTGACACTAGTATAGAAATAAATATCCAGATCCACCGGATTTGGGATATTTCAGTGGTATGAGAGCCTTCTTCCTGCCAACCTATGAAGAAGTTCTTCTCATGACTCCATGATTATGGGAACCAGAGAAAAATACCCATAGGGTTGAGGACATATTGGGGATGATTACATTCAGTACCACATAAGACATAGTAGAGACAAAAGAGACATGAATAGAAGGGACTACACTCCCTTCCACACTCAGTTAGATACAGAGCTAGAGTTAGAGGATAGGGTTCACATCGGGACTGACACAGAGGAAAATATAGAGAGGACTATGGGTGATAGGATTGAGACACCATAGAGTGGGGGGAAAGGCCCTGAGACACATTCTGACAGTATGCATGCCATCTTGAATGACCTAGATAGAGGAAAATGTGACATGATGAATGCCAGATCACAAATGGCCATCAAAACATAGATGATCCAACACAGTGTGAGTAGTATGGGTGCCAATTCCACAGGAGGAGTAAGTGGGTTAGGAGGACACTAGGGATGTGCGGCCAGTGACTCCAGTGGATCTCAGGGAAAAGTGAGTGGACATCTAGGAGGATTCCATATACATGCCTATACATGCCTATACGTCATTTGGGAGGATTCCCTGACCATTTATCTTCATTTCTAGGGGGGGAAACCATTGGGACAACCAGGGCAGGTAGGAGGATAGCCATGTTAGGGGAAGACAATGCCACATGACCCATTCAAAGAGTACATGAGATATTATTTGGCATTGGGACCAGAGTTCCATGCATACATGATTTTGATACACTATTGTTCGATCAAGTATCATAACAGACCCCAGAAGGCACAAAGGGGAAATGTGAAAACTCAAAACATGGACTTCATTAAGAAAGTGGGAAAGTTGAACATTCCTACATTCGACGGGTCATCATGATGCTCAACTCAGGCATGGGTACAAAATCTTGACACCTATTTCATGTTCAACCTGATGATCGAGTTTGAAGCTATCAACTTCGGCACCTTGCACTTCGATGGGAAGGCCCATGAGTGGTGGTACCATGGGTTGGTGACCTTGGGTCACAACCACATTATTTTGTACTTGGAGTTCACCAAGAGGTTGATGGAGAGGTTTGACAAGAGAGATTCAGAACTCCATTTTAGGTATCTTACACAGTTGATATAGATAGGGTCAGATGAGGCCTTCATCACAGATTTCTAGTGGAAGGTAGTAACAATATCAGATATTTCATAGCAGAGATTGGTGATGTTTTTCACTGAGGAATTGATGGACCCATTGAGGGGTTGGGTTAAGGATTTTAAGCCTGACACCCTACAGGAGGCCATTGTTCACACTCTAGAAACGGGTGACTCAAAACTAAAACCCAAAACCTTAACCAAACCCTTTGTACCACATAGAGAAAGGAATCAGAAAAATCCTCAGAGGGAATGGAAGGGTAAGCCCAAGATGGATGATGACACCAGATGAGAGTTGATGAGGAAGAATATTTGATTCTCTTGCAGAGACCCTTGGGTCCTAGGGTATAAATGCATGGGAAAGGGATAAATCCATTACATTGAGGTGGAATCAGGTAATGAGGAGGAGGATGACGAGATTGGGGCATAGGCAGAAAGTGATTCAAAGGATGAGACTACACATGAGATAGAGCGACATCCAAAAAATCTCATATATAGGAAGAGGCACAACCAAAGGAGGAGACAAAAAATCGTAGAGAGGTGAAAGGGGGAACCATAACAACCCTTTTCGGAGTACCCAGGTACAACACCCTCAGGCTCAAGGGCCTTGTACAGTGGCAACGCATGAAAACTCTAGTTGATGGTGGGTCCACCCACAATTTCATAGATGCGTCCTTAGTATCCCAAAGGTGGTTACAAACTGAGGAGTTTGAGGGGTTTCACATGGAAGTAGCTGATGGATACACTATGACATGCTTGGACATGGTCCCAAACATAGAGGAAAATCTAGGAAACTACACCCTGATGAATAACTTTTATGTAGTTGACCTGTTAGATACAGATGCAGTGTTGGGGGTATGTTACAAGGGAAATACTCTCTATGGCCAAGGGTAAACCATAATAGACAGGTATGACTGCAAAAATCAACCCAATTCCAACATGTGATATATAAACTAATGTGAAATACGAGAAAGAAGCCTACCTCGATCCAATCGTTTGATGTTGTTCCACCATTGAGCACTTTGACCCAAAGCTTTACACCTACAAGAAGTTCTCAACAAACAAGCGATGCAAGTATATAGTGGCAATATATAAAATGATTTAGCACATCAGATAACACAATCCATTAATAAACATTACAAACATGCCCATGGATAATAATCATATATTTGCAAGATATCGATAGGATGTGAAAGGAGCATTTCTATTAATAATTGATCAACAAAAGTATCAACATTACAGACTTCCGTGTCGACAAGGTTCGAAACCAAGAAACCAAGTTCCTTCCAATTGGGTCTCCACCACTTCAATCCTCCACCAAAGGCAAGCTCATAACAAAGAGGTAATGAAGTCCTCTCGACAATAAGGAAAGAGATTGGGGACTGAACACTATGTTCAGACTTGAGGGACAAAGGGATACAGACTCAATATGAAGTAATTTCTCTAGAGTAACTTTTCTCTCAAAGTTGAATGCTTTCTCCTCTTTTTCCATAGATTGAAATTGTGATCTTATAGCCTCAAAAATGCAACTGAAGGGCCGAGTCGGAACGTTTCCAGTATATTGAAGTCCAAAGATCAGATATTTTTTGTTGTGACATGGAAACCCGACCTCATTTTTTATTTTCTGGCACAAATCCTTATATACACGAGCTGTAGTTGAGCAACAAGCATATACGCATCTTGCAAAGCAGTTAGGGAGTGTATATGTGGAAAAATATATGTTTTTGGCTCTAGATTTATCAAAAAGGGGTTGATAAGTCTGCATAGGGAAATGGAAAAAGGCCCTCTGTGCAAGATAGTAATGGTGAGGAAAATCTTGCTATAACAAATGCCCCCTAATTTGTGAGATCAGAGGAGTAACTGCGATGGCCAAAATGCATTATAAATAACGCAGAAGTGGAGTGGTAGAGAACCAGCTGGACAAACTCAATTTCTCATTACATTATGTACTGACTTTGCATACATGGTTGCCAAGAACACAATGCAGATCCATGTGGAAAATATACCAACAAGTGTTCATGGCCATGAGTAGGCAAGTATAAATGTGGTTACATGCTAATAACTATCATAGTCACGAATAAGGCCTAATGAAACCAGTCTCAAAATCAATATGAAGATATCTGTATACCATGGAGTACAATCTAATCTCCCATGATCGCTGAAGTCAAATAGGTACCATTCCAATTAAATGGAAGCAACAACTCAGGAAAGTTGCATCCATAAAGTGAAGTCTTCAAGTCTTCAATACAATCCACCAATGGTGCAAGTCTACATCATGTGAATAAATGAGTTGAGGTTGAACACGATGAGACATCATTTGATTACTGGTCATTGAGCTATATCGTTAACAAACGCGAGACAACCTACCAATGATGAAAGTAGGTATCAAGGCACCGATTACATCTCTACAAATGTGAATAAAGGAGCTGGTGTCGAAAACTTGAGAGATACATTGATCAGGAGACATTGATATATTCCCATATGTCAATGGCGAGAGAGCCTGCCACTAATGACTGCAAGCCTCAAGGTACTCATAAAACTCTAGGTCTCATATCCAAAATACATGAGCTGAAGTTGATTGAAAGAGACCCGCTGAAAGGAGAGCATTAAGGCATCTCTCATCAGTCAGCACGAGGAACAAAGCAGGAGCTTCATGATTTGGTGGAGATCAGACGAAGAACATGTTCACGAATCAACGAACCTGTGCATCTTTCACGTGTTCCAAATGCAAGCAGTACATGAAAAAGACCCTCTGAATAGCAGCCAATGATGAAAACTACTAACAAAGGCAAGGAAACCACCAAGAAGGCTAATGGCATCCAAGACACTGCACAAATTCCAAAGTGTGAATAGATATCTTGCCATTGAACATAAGGGAAACCACCCAGTCAACGACCCATGATGAAATATCGATTGCTGGGTTCAAGGTGACCTACCAATGATGAAAGTAGGGCTAGGGTGCATCATAAGACCAAAGTATCATGTGATTCTAAGACAAACAGAGGGTATGGCCGACATGCAAAGTCAATATTTCTGAGGAGTGGCCGACACAGGTTGATATAATTCCTTTGAACAAGAGCATGAGACATACGGTGGATTCCGACAACATAGACTTAATGATGTGCCAACTAGATGCAGGAGGCATCCATAATGTTCTCCATAGTGACTGGAAGATTAACCAGGCGGTAGAGAAAATTCTGTAATGAGATCAACTTCCTAAGGCCATGCTAAACCCAAAATTATGATGACACAAGGACTCAATAAATTTGTTCTCTATTCAAAGGTGACATGACTACTGCCAATTACAATATAGTACCCCCTTCCCGCCTGTCTTTTTTTTTTTTTTTCATAAAAAGTGAATGCTATGATACAGAGGAGGGAACAAGTGTCACAAGTAAGAAAAACTAGTTCTAGCAATGGAACGTACCTATGCTCAATGCAAGGAAATGCATGTGGGAGATGGAAAATCGGGGTGATGTTCCCTCCAGGGTATAAGGTGTCAAATTGAGAAGGATATAAACAAGGCTCTGCTTGGTTGAGGATGCAAACTGCTTGGGCCATGGTTTATAATGCAAAGAGAGAACCGACTAAAGGCTCAATACTGCAAGCAAGGGCATGAGATTCAATCACAATTTAACGCCAAAAAATGTCATTTTTTATATCTTTTAGTCTACTTGGTGTGAAAAAGGGGTAAACTTGTGCCAAATAGACGTATTTTCAAATCCAATTTACGAGTGTGAAAAAGACAAGTTCACTTGGCGATCTTTTCCATTTTTGATAGTGAGTCAGAAAAGAGCTTAACTAAGATTCACGATCTTTCAAATCCAATTTTAATGAGTGTGAAAGGGACAAATCACTTGGTGATCTTTTCAATTTTTGAACAAGTCGAAAAAGGGATTAACTTGGACTCGTTGGGAGATTATAGGCGGAAAGTCACGGGGGAGGCCAAGGCTCCCGTGTAGACCTTCTGTGGAATGTCGGTATCTTACAAAGAATTGACACAAGCTCGGGAAGACCCAAAGCTCTCCAAGTCGAGGAGGGAAAAGTGCTAATGGAGGTTATCGTCTTCATTTTATATCGGATAATGTCTCTTCCTGGAAAAGACATAGGCAGAGGCATTGGATATCCCACAAGACCATCCCAATCAAAGGAAACCTCATCAAGACTTGGATGGAGAGAACTTGGGAAGAGTAAAACTCTCTCTTGTTTAGAAGGTGAAGTAATAGAAATGCTAAGGACATGGCATAGAAGGTATAGAACCAGAACCAGAAGAGTGAGATCGACCAAAAATTGCATTGGCGTGACCACTTCCTTAGACTTGTCACTCTCCAAGAGAATAGTGGGGTCGATCGAATATTGCATCGATACGAACAATTCCTTAACCATTGGTTGAATAGGATGTGAGACAACAAGGTCAATAGGTGCATCACCCAAAAAAATAGGAGTGTTGTTGATCGAAGATTGCATCGACACGATCGTTGGTTGAGAAAGATGCGAGACAAGAAGGTCAAGAGACACATCACTCCCAAACATAGGAGATGTCGGTCGAAGATTGCATCGACACGAACACAGGTCGGATGGGATGTGAGACAACAAGGTCAAAGGACACATCAACCCCTAAAGGAAAAGGGGTGTCAGCTAAAGATTGCATCGACATGACTGTTGTATCAACCAAAGAAGGAACAGAGTGTTGTGAAACCATAGATGCCTCAGAACACGAAGGGCCCTTAGGTGAGCCCCATGCTTCCGGTATCCCAACAGTAATAGGACAAAAATGAGTAAGGTCCTTAACAAGTCCTACAAAGGAATCTAGGCTTACGTTTGAGACATATAGGATTCTTAATCATATGAATTCCCCCAGCATGACTTGCCGTGGTTGGTGACATGCTCCTAGCATGACTTGCAGAGGCTAGTAGAAAATCTCCAACATGAATAGCAGAGGTTCGTGATGGATCCCCAACATGACCAACAGAGGTTGGTGATGGATGTGCAGTGTGACTAGCAGTGACCAGACATGTGCCCCCAGCATGACTTGCAGCTGTTGGTTGTAGGTATTCAACATGACTCGCAGAGGTTGTCGACCAATCTCCAACATGACTAGCAGAGGTTGGTGATATAATTCCAGTATGAGACGCAGTGATTGGACTTGTGGAAGTAGTGAATTATGGCATTTGAGACTAAGGTCCAAGGAAAGATTGGTTTTGAAAAATTGCAGGCCAGGAAGTATCCTGGTTTACACCATGTCCCTATCCAGTAGGATAGTATCCTCCTCCATACTGATTCATAAAGGGTTGTAAGGGCATCAACACTGAGGAAGATGCTTGTGAAGAGAAAGCGACATGACAAGGGTTACTCATGCGAGGATATATGTTTCCCCCAGATGAAGTAACTTCATGAGGGGGGTTGCCCATACTACAAAAATAACTTCCCCTAGATGAAACACCAGAGGACAGATGGAGGTCAGCCATGGGAAAAGTGTTCGTAGGAACTGACATGGCGGAAGAAGGATAGGTGGACAGAGTGTAATAAGTATAACGATTGCATAGTTGGGCACTTACTTATCGCATAATGGATTTGTAGGAAGGAAGATTACAACCTCCTACCGAAAGAGGTGTTTGAAGGATATGACTCCCACCAAACAGAGAGGGATAAGAAGGAGGCCTCATGCCCCCAGACCTAAAACTTATATTTGCATAAGGAGGTGAGACAGAGGATGGTAAGTGTGAAGACATATCACACATACCATGAGAAAAATGATTAGAGACCCAAGGCATTGACTGAGTACCATAATTCTGCATACCATTATAAAAGCGGAAGGGTCCATCCCCATGAAATGAGTAGGCATCATGGGGTGGGTAGCAATAAATGAGAGAGCAAAAGAAACTCCACTATCCATGATAACAAAGACTCAACACAAAATCCTATGGTCAACTAATAGTCAAAGAGCATACCAAAAGTCAAATGTCCAATATGCACGCAAACGGGCTAAAGTGGTTGAGTGGCCTCCCTTGCTAAAGAAGGTATGTCTCGTCCAAGAGGGACCTGAGACTCCCTGCTAAAGTTTGGATGTAACATAATCAGTTATAAGGGCCCTCGTAGGCTTAACAACCAGTCGGTCAGATCCCCCTAGAGAGGTAATCCTCCATAAAGGCTGTGTGTTGTCTGACCCCTATCTGACTCAGGATACAAGCATAATAACCCCTACAAGTAACCTATGAGAAACCTAAATCAAGCAACTAATCAACCACTGTATAACCGATGCATAGGCGAACAATCGTGAGTCTAGATCACTGTATGGGTAGGGTAGCAAAGCCTGAAACCTTGAAATCACCACCTCTCATAGAGGTATGGATACTAGAAAGATCCCCAAATACGAATAAATCCACAAAAATATCTATGACACTAGGTGAGTATCCAGGGGTTATCCCTTCAACAAACTTCACACGACCTCATGCTTAACTTCGATGTGAGCGGAGCCTCCTGATATTACCAATTATACAATGGATTTCTCAACTCCATGTCTCAGACACACATGTTGATTTAATTTCCTTGGAGAAGTTTACTCACAAAATCCTATTCCAAGGCACTAAATCCTAGGCTAGTTTATTCACCCTAAACAATAAAATCGTTGCTAATCAATTTTAGTTTAAAGCATAAATTTTATTGGCCGTGATTACTCAAAAAGGTATGGAAATGAAACTCATGGTGTTATGACTCTGCATGAAAATAAAAATAGATATAATACAAAGCCTAACTTTAACTTTTCAGTGAATGATATGCTAAATAAAAATAGTGCAATCTTCAATTTTAACTCTGCAACTCAAGAGTAAAATGCAATATTTCACTAAATGTGCTAAGCTAATGATAAAGGTTCCAAGACAAAAATACCAACCAATGCAAAATACCTATTTTTTGTATTTTCAATGTATTAAAAAGAAAATGCATGGACTGATAAGTGACTTGATATATAACTTCTACAGTGTATAAAAGCAATCACTCGAGCAGAATACCAAGAAAGTAAGCAGACAAACCAACTACCAAGGAAAAATAAAAAATGGAAAACAAAGAGAAAGGCGCCACCCAAAAATTCAACTCCAAACAGGTTTCCTGTCATCCCAGATAATCTCAACAGGCACCACAGAGACCTAAGAAGGCTCAGTGATCCTCAAAACCTACCCAACAGTCACTAAACCAAGAAAGAAAGTAAGGGGAAGTGGTATACATGACTTTTCAAGAGAAAAGGGAGTATATACACATCTTGCAGTGGGACAACAAGCGTGTATACGCGACTGTCAGGGAAAAAAGGGCGTATATCTTTTAAAACAAGGCTAGGCAAGGGTAAAAGGCTGAAAAAATTATACCTAGAGTGAACAGACTCTGTCCAACTGTGATACGACAAGAAACATAAAGGAAAAAGAGAAATGTAAGAGGAAAAAATACTTCAACCCTTAGAAGGAGGATCTATCCCCAGTGGAGTCGCCAATTCTGTTACAAGGGAAAAAATCTTTATGGACAAGGGTAAACCACAACAAACATGTATGACTATAGAAATCAACTCAATTCCAACATGTGCTATATAAACTAATGTGCAATACGAGGAAAAATCCTACCTCGATCCAATCGTTTGATGTCATTCCACCGTTGAGCACTTTGACTCAAATCTTTACACTTGCAAGAAGTTCTCAACAAACAAGCGATGCAAGTATATAGTGACAATATATAAAATGATTTATCACATCAGATAGCACAATCCATTAATAAACATTACAAACATGCCCATGGATAATAATCATATATTTGCAAGATATTGATAGTATGGGAAAGGAGCATTTCTATTAATAATTGATCAACAAAAGTATCAACATTACAGACTTCCGTGTCGGCACGATTCGAAACCAAGAAACCAAGTTCCTTCCAACTGGGTCTCCACCACTTCAATCCTCCACCAAATGAAAGCTCATAGAAAAGAGGTAATGAGGTCCTATCGACAATAAGGAAAGAGCTTGGGGGCTGAACACTGTGTTCAGACTTGAGGGACAAAGGGATGCAGACTCAATATGAAGTAATTTCTCCAGAGTAATTTTGCTCTCAAAGTTGGATGCTTTCTCCTCTTTTTCCATAACTCGAAATTGTGCTCTTATAGCCTCCAGAATGCAATTGAAGGGCTGATTCGGAACACTTCCAGTATATGGAAGGCCAAATATCAGAGATTTTCTGTCATGACATGGAAACCCGACCTCATTTTTTATTTTCTGGCACAAATCCTGATATACGCGAGCTGTAGTGGAGCAGCAAGCGTATACGCATCTTGCAAAGCAGTTAGGGAGCATATATGTGGAAATATATATATTTTTTTCTCTAGATTTATCAAAAAGGGGTTGATAAGTCTGCATAGGGAAATGGAAAAAGGCCCTCTGTGGAAGATATCAACGATGAGGAAAATCTTGCTATAACAGGGTACATTGGCTATATTCATTGGGAGAGATTGGGTTCAACTATCAGATGTTGACCATGAGTTTCAAGGACATGAGTGGATAAAAAGTGGTACTGAGAGGTATTTCTACAGAAGAACCCAGGGAAATATCAACGAAGAGGATGGAGCAGATCTTCCATCATGGTGATGTAGCATATGCAACAGAGTGTCTAATCACCACCCAAAAGGATTTATAAGGTAGAGAGAATTACCACCCATAGATCATAAAGCTTCTTAGTCAGTATGAGATAGTGTTTGGACCGATACCACCAGGGAGACCACCAAACAAAGGGTTTGAGCATACCATTGAGTTGGAGGCAGGGGCTACACCAGTGATCACCACGCCCTATAGGCACCCCAAGAGATTCAAGGACAAGATCGAGAAAGAAATCAAAGAATTGCTTGCGATGGGCCACATCAAGCCCATTATGAGTCCATTTGCTTCTTAAGTCATTATGGTAGTGAAGAAAGATGACACATTGAGGATGTGCATTAACTATAGAGATCTCAATAAGAAAACAATCAAGAATAGGTACCCCATTCCGCGCATAGATGAGTTGATGGACAAGCTACATGGGGCAGTTTTCTTCACCAAGATTTACTTGCGAGAAAGATATCATCAGATTAGCATCAGAGAGTAGGACATAGAGAAAACATCGTTCAAATGCCATTTTGGACATTTCAAGTTTTTGGTCATGCCGTTTGGGTTGACCAATGCACCGACCAATTTTCAGTTTTGCATGAATCATATATTTAGGGGATAGTTGAGGAAGTACCTTTTGGTATTCTTCGATGACATATTGATTTACAACAAGACATGGGATGAGCATATGACACAGTTGGGAGAGGTCTTGGGAATTATGCAGGAACAATCATTATATGCCAAGGAGTCCAAGTGTGAGTTCAGGATGAGAGAAATACTATACTTGGGGCATATCATCAGTGAGAAAGGAATACAAGTTCATCAAGAGAAGACCGGGGCCATTCTGGATTGGCTAACACCCAAGAATATCATAGAGTTGAAGGGATTCTTTGGGTTATGCAGTTACTACTGGCGGTTTGTCAGAGTCTTTTCATGGTTGGGAGAACCACTCACAGATATAACCAAGAAGGGTTCTTTTCATTGGATGGATGAGTCACAACAGATATTTGAGAAAATGAAGGAGGTTATGAGCACATGCCCTGTTCTATCCCTTTCAAATTTCTCTTGGTAGTTTGTCTTAGAGTGCAATGCATCAGGGGTGGGGATTTGAGAAGTTTTGATGCAGGGAGGCCATCCCATTGTGTTCGAGAGAAAGAATATCAACGAGTCGGAGAGACTCTATTCGATTTACGACAAGGAAATGATGGAAATCATGCATGCATTAACCAAATTCAGACAGTATATGGTGGGTAGCATATTTGTAGTGAAGACTGATCAAAATAGTGTCAAGTATTTCCTGGATCATAAAGACCTCAGTGAGAGACAAAAAAAGTGGGTTTCAAAGATCCAAGACTTTGACTTTAACATTAAGTATGTTAAAGGAAAAAGGAACATTGTAGTAGATGCTTTGTCGAATAGGCTAGCAGGGTGTTCGGTGATGGATATTTGCACAGAATGGAAGGCACATTTGTTGGTGGAGTACTCCAAAAAAAAATTTTGTTGTGAGTTATTGGATGGATAGGTAGTTAATGATAGATATAGGGTGATAGACAATGCCATTTTCTACAAGGACTAGATCTACCCAGTTCTAGAATCTACCTTGAAAGGGAAGATTCTGAAGGTGTGTCACGATTCACCTACAACCGAGCATTAGGGATAGTTCAAAACCTATAGGTAGATCAGGGAGAGATTCTCATGTAATGGTCTCAAGGATGATGTATTGAAACACATCTGGGAGTTCACAACTTGTCAGCAAAACAAGTTAGAGCAGCCACACCCTGCGGGGTTACTTCAGCCTCTACCCATTCCATAGAAGGAACGAGAGAGCATTTCTATGAACTTTATTATAGGTATTCTTCGAGTGTAGGGAATGGACTGTATATTTGTAGTGGTCGATAGGCTGACCAAATTTTCACACTTCTTTTCCATACCCACAGACTACAAGGCCATACAGGTAGTAGAGCTATTTTAAAGAGAGATTTTCTAGTTGCATGGTTTACCCAGGAAGATAGTCAGTGATAGATATGGGCACTTCATCGGTGCGTTTTGTATAAAGTACCAACTACCACCCATAGACAGATGGATAGATCAATATTGTCAACAAATGGGTGGAGGGGTGTCTGAGAAATTATGTGGGGGGGAAACAACACACATGGGTGAGATGGTTGCACATGGGTGAGTATTGTTACAACACAACTTACCACATGTCTATCAGGATGTCACCATTTAGATCATTGCATGGATACGATGCACCCTCTTTTGTGGAGATTGTGTTTGGGGATAACAGGATCCCAGGGACCAAAGACTGGTTTGAGGATAGTCAGAGGATTCTACGGTTGGTAAAGGAAAACTTACAGGTAGCTCAGAACCAACAAAATGTTGGACACACTTACCACACTTAGAGGGGTGGTGAATGAGTGTGGGGCTCTTTTTCCCAAAACTTCCCTCTTGCACAAAAACTCATCAATTAGCATTCAACATTTATTCATTACCCATTTTATAACCAGTTAGATGTGAGCACATATCAGCAACATATATCAACAATATATCATCAACAAGTCAACACCATAATGAACACAAAGAACACAAGATGTATGTACAATTTTCTTTTTATTACAGACTACAATCCTTGGGGTTTATCAACAACAACTGAATAGAGTGCAACTCTACAAGAGCACCAGCTCTATATGAAAGACTCAACTTGCATTCTCAGCACCAACTGAGATGAGGCAACAATCCTAAACATATATCAATCTGTACCATAAACAAGAGCATCAACCATGCACCAACCTCTGTCAAACAACCTGTAATCAACCTGTACCATAAACAAGTGCATCCAACCATGTACCAAGTATATACCAATCATGTGTCAACCACTCATCAACAATGACTCATCAATATGTACCAACATCATCAACTATACACCTCATGTATGT
>ML813178.1:77078-88980 GCA_009831015.1 Picea engelmannii
AAAAAGGTGTTGGGGGGGGGGGGACTTAATTAATTAATCTCTTGACTTAGGAGGAAAATCACCTAGCTTAAGTGATGTCAACAAAGAATTATATTGGGGAAGATATAAAAGGAGGAATTTGACCTAATTCCTCATTATGCTATGATTTATGTTGAGAACAGTTTCAAGAGGAGGAAGTCAACCTCTTTGATGTTTTGTGGATTTCTGGAGGAAAACACCACCCAAATCAGTTTTGGTGTTGGTAGACACACCCTAGAAAATTAGAGATGTTATCCCCGATCCTAGGGATAACTAAGGAGATTATGTCTTGAGGCCCACATGCCCTAGACATGCAGTACCGAGAGCCATACGACTTGAACTTGTCCCCAGAGGGCCCATCTTTTCTTCAGTGCATCCCATCCATCAGTAGCAACAACATCCATCCCACTAGCCTCGTCCTAAAGTAGTAGTGGGTCTTGCTCCATGAAGTAATGAGTCCGGGTATCATGGTATGTGTCACGCTGATTTTGGAAGAATTTGAATATGTTGCACTGAGCTCTCCTTTATTTCATAACGTTTTCTTGGAAATTATGCTCTTTAACTTGTTCATAACTGGGGGGTGACATAATGTTCTAGTAAGCTGGTTCCCTTTAGGATGAGTTGTCACTAGATGGTTCTATGAAAGGTCATTGTCCATTCCTTCCATACTTGCCACTTTTTATCATTATCCCTCTCATCTTCCCCTACATTGGTTCGAGCATTGGGTTTTCCACACTAATAAGGGTTGTACTTTGCCTTGTGGGAAGAAGGGCCTAAAGGCCCAGAGGGTAAAAGTAGATGGAAAAAGTTAAAATCCAAAATAAAAACCTTTGAGATACTTCACCTAGGGATTCCTGAGAACGCAATAAATGACTTCTGAGTAAGAAAAGGGGACCCGTAAGATAAAATAAAACTCAAGGTCTAGTTGGTGGATGGGAGGTCTCATCATGAGATAGCCTATTAGGTCCATGGGCATGTAGCAGTATGACACTACCATCTATCTGGTCACTAAACTAGGGTAGTGGCTCTTGGTGGCATAGCCAAGAGAAAGGGGGTCTCATCACGATCCAACCTTCTAATTTCCGTGAAGTGCTTGTGGGTAATGCTGTCACCACTGGTCACCATGCTAGGAAATTTCCCCCAGGTATTCTCTTGAAAAGAGAAATCAATAAGAAAAAGAATAAATGGCATTAAATGTGCTAGGAAATAATGGCATCCATGACAAGGTGCAACTCACCCTCTACAAAGGCACCCACAGGCAAGAACTAGATTTCCCTGTTATCACTGCACCCTTTGCTCAAACATTCCCCCTGCACCATTTCATACACTTACATGACCTAGATTTTTCTTCACCTGGGAAAAAACCCAAACTTGAGGAGAATTGGCCCAATAGGACATCCTGAGACCCTCTCCAAACCTGAATTGTTAAACGACACAACATCTTTGAGCATTTGTCTGGGTAGAGGGGGGTTTGATGCACATGTTTGATTAATTTTATTATTAGATGTGATTGACATTGCTATGATCCCATGGAGGGCATACTTATTGTTGTTGTAGAACAATGCCTGATGGACATGTACATATGGGGAGATAATTATCTTAGACCTCCATGGGGCTAAAATCCCACCAGATGGATGTTGTACCCCAACCAGGGGAAGAAAAACACCAGAGGATGGAACCAGGAAGAAAGAAGGACATTTTCCCCGAGACACTCTGGCAGGACTAGATGTTACCATGCTGACCCTTGACGTCATCTAGTTAGGGTTTGGGCATTTATGAGGACAATTTGGTGCTAGTTGGAACGCGTGGCAGCATTTGAGGCCTCTCGAGGCCCAACGTTTTGCATTTGAGGTATAGCGTTCCAAGATAGGGGTATAACATCACCCTATAGGGGCATGACATCATCCCTAAAGTCAAATTAAAGTTTAAATTGTTGAATTTATGTAAAAACTGGATTTTTGATGTAAATTGTCCATGTTGGCCTTTTATGACCTAAAAAACAATTAAAGGTAATTGATATTATATAAATAAGAGATAAAACTCTTGTATTTTATGATAACTCACTCATCACACAAGTGGTGGTCTGAAATTCATCCTTCTTTAAGGTTTCTTGGCTGAAATTAATGGTGCACACTTCTTGGAGGAGGCATTTATTGGTGTATTTTGGCAATTTTCATGTGGAGGATCTTCAACTAGGGTGATTTTATTGATTATTCTTGGTGAATGTTGTTGGGAAATAATACCCTATGGACTAACAAGCTAGGGATAAACTTGCATGCAGATCATGAACCTAAAGAAATCACTTTTAAACTATCACCCCAAAACTCAAACCCCTTTTTCACACACAAGCATGGAAAAGACCTACCA
The DNA here is from genome assembly GCA_009831015.1 of Picea engelmannii. NCBI lineage: Eukaryota > Viridiplantae > Streptophyta > Pinopsida > Pinales > Pinaceae > Picea > Picea engelmannii. Next base: position 79,464 of record ML813178.1, read on the forward strand.
ACCTTTTTACTGATGTTTGGTGTAGATCCTCCATTGCGATTTGTCTGCTTGCTTACGATGCTCCTTCTAAAGACAATCCTGCAACCAAGACAAAACACTATGCATGCATGCTATTTTTCTACTTGAGGGTTAGAGATTAAGCATAAATCAAATGAAACATATATAACTCGTGCATTGGGACGGGAAACATATTCTTTATTAATCTCAATATGAATCAACTTACAATAATGATAGAGACCGGCCACCATTCCTCGATCTTGATCCTGGGCTCCTCCTCTTCTTTGTCCTCCAACTGCTTTGCTTGAATTCTCCTTAGGCTTGAGGAAAGGCTAAAGGGTTGGGACAAACGGATTCGGCAATTGGGCAGAGTTTCTTTGCTATCTTTTTCCTCTTCCAAATAGTACCCCTACCCCTTCTTTTATAGGCTAGAAGGAGCTAGGGTTTTGGATGAACTCTCAGCCATGCATGGCCGAGAGTTTCAGTTAACTGACCCATAGCTTTTTGTCCCATCAGCAACTTTCCTATTTTTGTGCTTTGTTAGGTAAACGCGGGCTGTAGTAGGCCAGCCAACGTTCCAACGCGTGCAATAGTAGGCCTGCCAGTGTTCCAACGCATGCAGTAGTGGTTTAGGGCACGTGCCACTTGTTTTAAGAGGATTTTTAAGAGTTTATTCAGCATGGCTTTGGCAAGGAAGGGATATGAGTTGGCCTGATGCCAGGTAAGCATGTGTGGTGAAATTTAGGGTTATAACAGATGCCCCCTAATGTGTGAGGTTAGAAGAGCATCTGATGGACGAAATACATTACCAATCTTTACCAATCTGTACTGATATGCTGAATGAGTGAGCCCAGGAATCAGGAATCAGGAGGTGCCGTCTGCAAAAAATATCAAATGTCTTACCGAGGCGGGCATACCCATGCTCGGGATAAAATAGAACCATGGATACCAATCAAATACACTGTAGATCCATGTCAAACATCTATGAAGAGTAGATGTGAACAATACACAACAGAGCTACATCTCGAAATCAGAAAGATATACATATAAAGTATCCATCTCCCAAAAGTTGATTCAGCCTGATGGCTGTACTTCAGAGCTCGAGCAACAACTTCAAAATCTTCTAAAACTCGGGTAGGAGTGTAATATGAGTGTATGAATGCACTACCCAGAGGTCTTCGATGGATCGTCGGTTATGGACTTGATAATCTTGATGATCGGACTGAAGGCTTCCTAAGGTCGTACTACATCCCCAAAGTCTGATGAATCAAACGAACATATGTGATTTATCCAAGGGCAACTCATGATGCTGCCAATAAAGAAAATACTTTTCCCATCCTCTTTTTGGGGTATATTTGATTTTTTTGTTCTTTTTGATGATTTTGAAAAAAGAATAAAGGAATATTACGTTACAATGGAGGAACGAGTACAACAAACATACAAGCTAAAGGCATAAGGACAAGACTGATGTTCTAGGGAAATGATACTCAGGAAAAATCCTCCAGTGGCCAAAGGTGTTAAGACGCAAAGGCAAACTATTACTAGGCTGATGGTTAAAGGATGCAAATGCGGTTGATAGAACACACAATGGTAACGTCCTTCGATGTAAGTTTAACGAGCCCAAAGAAGGTAAGCTCGGTGATTTTTCATATTTAGAGAGTTTGAAAAAGCATTAAAGGAAACTCCATTGGGGTACCTTTTTCGTCAATAGTCTAGTCGGTTTGAAAAAGGGGTAAACTAGCACCGATGAGACGTCAATTCCAAACCATTTTAACGAGTGTGAAAAGGACAAGATCACTCAGCTATTTTTTCACTTTTAAGGAGTCTGAAAAAAGATTAACTATCGACTCTGTCAGGAATGTTCTTCTTGACAATTTTAACGAGTGTGAAAGAATAAGGTCACTCGACGATCTTTTCAATTTTAGGTAGTTTGAAAAGAGCTTAACTATGGACTCCAGGGGGGTTTCTTTTTTGTAGATTTAGTCCCTCAGGCCCGAAAAAGGAATAAAATTATACCTGACGATACTCTTCTAAAGAATGGAAATTCAATAGAGTATTCCTTTGTTCGTACAGTTGACCATCCAGACCGAAAAAGGGGTAAACTACTGCCAGACAGACGTGACTTCAAATTTCAGTTTAACGAGCGTGAAAGGTCACAAGATTGCTCGTCAATCTTTTCATGTTTAGAGGGTCTGAAAAGGGCTTAAAAGGAGACCCGTTTAAGGAACGTTATTCTGGACCAATTTAACGAGTGTGAAGAAACAAGGTCACTCGACAATCTTTTCATCTTTTAAGGAGTCTGAAAAGGGCTTAGAGAAGACTCCATAATGGTTACTTTTCTCAGTTAATCTGGACGAGATCGAAAAGCATAAATGCAGTCTTGCCGGATGTTGCTTTTGGATCTCAAAGCGAGCTTGGAAAACAAAAAAGTTAGCTCATGATAGACTCATTGTGGGTCGATGCCTGACATCTCTTCGGGGGAGCTGTATACTCCGATGAAAACATTGTCTATGATGCTAGGGGTTCTGAAGATATTGATAGGTATCATTTCAGCAATGGTTGCCATATTACCCTCAGCATAGATCTTGTGTGTAACTAAGGGATTAGTATGATAAGACCTATCTCCAGTCATAGTCACAGTGAATTCTCCTGCTTTGATTCGGCTTAACTTTGGGAGGAAATATGATATGTGATGAAGATCTTCCCAAGGTTTTTCCGGACTAGTCATTGCTTCGATTACTGCTTCGTCGGAAGGCAAGACTAAGTCTAACGAATCGGTGGTCGTAAGAGAACCCTGAGCCCAGATAGGATCTAGAGGTGGATCCAACTCTCATGCGGGAGTCGGATCAGGAGTGGCTGAAGCTTGCTGGACTAAAGAGTACGCTACTTCAACGACCCACAAGGGCATGGACATGCCAGAGTTCCCTGTCTCATCCATCGTAGCTGATGGGGAAGGAAGAATCCATGGATCCTAAAAGTAAGTCGTGCAGAATGACGAAACATGAAAAACCCCAGCCTTGTGGTGAGTCGATATAAAATTGACATCGCCATGAGGAGGTGGGTAATCGAAAGTACCCATCAAAGATGGGCACAAGCCAACTCCTACGTTAACGACACCGGCTTGAGGGTTATCAATCATGGGAATCGTGGATGCCCCTAAAGCTGGGTCCGGTCTAGAGAAGGACAATTGATCGATGGTCACTATCCGACCCTCGTGTGGAAACAACAAGACTCGAAAAACTGTAGCAACCACCACTTGCATAGCATAAGTCCAACTACGACCTAACAAGAGATTGTAGTCAAGGGGGGAATCGACTACCTCTACTTCGACGCACACAGTCTTCCCTCCTAACTGCACAGGGAAAGAAGGAATGATGCCATGTGGTCAGAATGAATGATCGTTGAACGCAATAAGGAGGGTAGGTGATGGAGACAACTTGGGCTGACCAATGGCTTTCCAGCATGCTAACGACATAACACAAGTTGAAGTGCCCTCGTCGACCACCGTGCAGAAGATATTCCGTGTAAAAGTTTTCGTGGGATGAGCCACTACTATCTGAAACGCGACGTGGTAAGGTAGACGAGGCTTCAAGTCAGTCATATCTAACATGATGGTACCTAGGTTACAATTCTCAATAGAGCCTAAAGCAGTCAACAAGGCTTTCCTCTGAGTAGGGAAACTTTGGAGGACTTCCAAAGCGGACATAACACAAGGGGTTTGAGATAAATCTTCCACCACAAAGTAATTCTGGGTGGCCCTTACATTTGGATTGTGAGAATCCTTCTTAAATGCACCCTTTGGAATGCGTTTCATCGTTTCTCCCAACGTCTTCTCAATCTGTAGAGGAAGAGATGGAATGTCGGCTTCTTTACCCTTTTCAGAGGCACTTGGTTTACTATAGTCGTGCACTCTAGTCGTTATTAAATCATCACCCCTAACCATATATACATTTGCGGATGAGGAGTTGTTTGGAGGAGGGTAGGTTTCTTGGCTGCCCCCTTTGGCACTTGTAGAGGCTTGAATTAAATTTTTCCCATGCTGAAAGGGATTAGTCAAATGGACATAAGGACAAAGGGGAGCAAGGACAAAGGGGAGCAAGAAATATTTATAGAGTCTGTGAGAAGCATAAGAATAGAAGTACATAGCTACAAAGTAGACAATGATAAAATGATAAGAGAACAAAATCAGATAAATTTTCAAGTGATGCAAAGCCTAAATGAATTGCAGAGGCAATAAAATAATGGATCAAACTCAAGACAGGAGGAAGAGGGAAGATATCATGAAAGAAGAGATAACTACATAAGAGCTATTTATTCAAGAAGTGCTAGAAAAAAAACATAGACATCACTCACCTCTTTACTCAACAAGGAAATCTTATGCATCTAAAGATTCCATAAGTAGTCCAAAGGTGTCTCTTGTCAGGCACCAAAGAAGTAGACATGAATTGAACAATTTGCAAGGAGAGTTGAGGAAGCTTAAGCCACCTTCCTTTGAGGGTGAAAGAGAAAGGGAAGATGATTTTGAAGCATGGATGCTTGGACTCAGGAGGTATTTTCAATTGCATAACTACTCATCAAACCTAGAATCTAGAATTTCCACTTACCATTTACATGGAAAAACTTCTATGTGGTGGGATCAACTTAAGAAAGTTGAGCACATAAATGAGAGCATGATCACTTGGAATAAATTCAAGAAATATTTTCAGAAGGAGTACCTTTAAAAGAACTTATATGATAAGAAAATACATGAGTTCTTTAAACTTAGGCTGGAAATCATGACCATGATAGAGCATGAAAATAAGTTCTTGGGACTTCCAAAGTATGTGGGGTTTATAAAAGATGAGAAGGTGAAAATACACATTTTTTTGAGTGGATTGCCTTTAAAGAGAAGATTCAATATGATGAGTCGAGGATATTGAATGATACCATCAGGAAGGCTAAGTACCTATATGAGAAAGGAAAGGGAAAATATTCTTTGCAGAAACATTGGAAGGATAAAAATAAGGAGCAGTCTGATCAAAGAAAGAAATGATTCAAACCTCCTTTCAATAAAAATAGCCCAAATAAAAATCAGCAAGACCAACGTGCTAAGGATGAATCCAAGAGAGAATACTCTTTGGAAAAAAAAGGGGGACCACCAATCCAATGTTGGGGATGAAAAGAAGATCACCTATACAAGGATTTCCATCACATAAAAGACAAAGTGAAGACCATGCAAAACATCCAATAGGCTACAACAATAGAAGACCTAGGTAAAATATATGTAGCCTTAGAAGATCGACAAGTAGAGTACCAATCCAATATGATAGAGGTGGAAGGTAATATCATTAATCAACCTGTTGTTATTTTAATTGATTTAAGAGAAATCCATTGTTACATTGATCCTAAAATAGTGGATATATTACATTTGGATAACATTAAGCTTGAAAAATCAAGTTTGGTTCAACTAGCCACTGGAACCAAAAGAAGGATCAGTGATATGGTCATAGGTTGTCCCATAAATCTTAACGAAGTAAATACTAATGTTGTTCTAAATAGTATACCATTGGGATCTTATGATATTCTAATTGGAATGGATTGGTTGGACAAGCATCATGTTGTCCTAGATTGTCATAATAAGACATTTACATGTCTCGACGAGAAAGGAAAACAAAGCATTGTGAAAGGAATTCCAAGACCCATTTCTATAAGGGATATTTCATCCTTACAACTTAAGATATGTTTTAGGAAAGGATGTCAATTGCATGCAACCTATGTGGAGGAGCCAGAAAAGACAAAAGGGCCAAGCCTTGAATATTTTTCAGTACTGCAAGAGTTTGAAGATGTATTCCAAGAAATACCAAGGTTGTCACCAAAGAGGGAGATGGATTTCTCTATTGATTTAGCACCAGGAGTTTCCCTAGTACAAAAAACACCTTATAGAATGAGTACACCATAATTAAAAGAATTAAAAAGGTAGCTGGAAGAATTGTTGAAGAAAGGGTACATACGTCCAAGTGTTTCACCTTGGGGAGCACCAATACTCTTTGTCAAAAATAAGGATGGAACATTGAGGTTGTGTATTGACTTTAGATAGTTGAATAAAGCCACAGTGAAGAAAAAATACCCTCTACCCAGAATTGATGACTTCTTTGATTAGCTAAGAGGAGAAAATATATTTTCAAACATAGAGTTGAGATCCAAATATCATCAGGTAAAAATCAAGGAATAAGACATCAATAAGACAACCTTTAGAACCAGGTATGGGAATTATGAATTTATAGTGGTGTCATTTGGGCTGAACAATGCACCAATTGTCTTTATGTGATTAATGAATGACATATTCAGAAATTATTTGGATAAGTTTGTCATAGTATTCTTGGATGAAATAATTATCTATTCTAAGTTAGAGAAAGAACATTAACATAACTTGAGATTGGTATTGCAAGTGATGAGGGAACATCAATTGTATGCCAATCTTAGTAAGTGTTATTTTTACCAAGAAAAAATCTGTTACTTGGGACACATCATTTCAGAACAAGGTATAGTAGGGGATCCAACAAAGATTGAAGCCATTAGAGGATGGCCAACACCCAGGAATATTTCAGAATTCAGATCTTTTATGGGACTAGCTGGTTACTACAAAAGATTTATAGCAGGGTTCTATAAGATTGCTCATTGCATCACTTCTTTGAAAAATAAGGGAATTAAATTTGAATGGATAGTTGAGTGTGAAGAGAACTTTAATTTGTTGAAATAAGTACTTACTAGTGCACCTATTTTAAATATTGTTGGCCCAAATGAAGGTTTTGTGGTATGTACAAATGCATGGACATGGAATTGGTTATGGGTCCATAAATATTAAAGAACATGAGAGGAACTATGCCACACATGACTTGGAACTTGTTGCCATTGTTCATGAATTGAATATATGGAGGCATTATCTCATAGGAAAGAGATTTGAATTAAGAACAGACCATAGTGGTTTAAAATATCTTTTTGAACAACTAACTTTGAATGCCAGGTAGACAAGAAGGCTGGAATTTTTAAGTGAATACAATTTTGACATCAAGCATATCAAAGGAAAATAAAATAAGGTTGTTGATGCACTAGTATAAGAGTACATCTCATGCATGCTACAACCATTAGCATGCATCAGTCAGATTTGAAGAGCATAATCTTAGATGTTGTTGTTACAGATCAACATCACCTATAGCTAAAATAAAGTTTACAATAGGAAAATGTACAACAAAAAATTAAAGAATATGAGATGAAGGAAGATGGATTACTTATGCATAAACATAGAATTTATGTTCCTAGTTCTAGAGAACTTAGGAATTTGGTATTAAAATAAATGCATAATGTTTCGTATGTCGAACATCCTGATTACCATAAAACAATTGCAGTAGTAAGAAGCCAATTCTTTTGGAAAGGAATGAAGAAAGATGTTGTTGATTACATTTCCAAATGTATGGAATGTCAAAGAGTGAAGTATGAGCTTCCCATCTTCCCTTTCATAGGTTTTGGTAAACCCGTAATGCCCAACTGTTGGTGAAGCATGAAACTCAGAGAGCATTGTGGATTTAAGGTTCAACTGTTTGCTTAAATACAAATGACATTTATAGCAAAGTTCTTCATTGTCCCAAGAGTACCTTGGATAATATTGAGGATCTTGTTGTAATGTTTGGATCAAGCTAAAATTTTTGGAGTCTTGCAACCATTCCTGGAAAATAGCTTGAATCCAATCTACTATAATGAAGGAGAGGGAAAAAAGGGACCCTTATTCTTCATATCGCCTTGAAATATCATCAAAAACCACATTTTATTTACCCTTTTTGTAGATGATCTCGTGATCATATTGAAACAACTTGGTCACCTATTTTTTCTGCTTTGGGGATGAAATTTGTTGCTCCAAAAAATAATTGAGGATACGATGATGAGTTTTAATTTGGAAGCATTGCCCCAATAGATAATGATGCCAAAGATCCACTGCATGAAAATTATCCAAAATTTATTTTTCATAGGTGGATTGGTCCAAATTTCATACTGATAGTTGTTTTCTAGTGAAATCCAAATGTCTACCATCTTTCATGAGGACTGCCCCAATACATTTCCCTGATGCATCACATTCCGAGACAAAAGTCTTGGTGAAGTCAGGTAGTGCCAGGACAAGGGTTTTGCACATAGCATCTTTCAAGGCTTTGAAGGATTGATAAGCTATTGGAGTCCAAGCGAAATCATTCTATTTAAGGAGAGCAGTGAGAGGAGTTGCAATTTTTCCATAATTCCAAATAAACTTGCGATAATATCCCATTAAACCTAAGAAACCATGCAAGATTTTAATAGTTTTAGGGAGAGGCCAATCCTTCATAGATTTAAATTTCTTAAGATCCACCCATACACCATCCTTGCCTACAATATGACCCATGTACTCAACTTCAGAGGCACCAAAAGCACATTTAGATTGTTTGAGAAACAATTTGTACTTAGACAATAGATGGAGAACTTGATCCACATGCTAGATGGGCTTGCCAAGTTTTACTATAGATGAAGATATCATCAAAGAAAACTAAGACAAAATGGAGGAAAGGAAGAAAGACATGATTCATGAGACTTTGAAAAGTAGAGGGGGTATTACACAGGCCAAAGGGCATGACCAAGAAATCATAGCGATCCTCATGAGTTTGGAAGGACATTTTGGAGACGTCTTCCTCTTTCATGCGTATATGGTGGTTGTTGGATTACTGAGAGGGGGGGTGAATCAGTAATATAACAATTTAATCATTTTTCACCATAAAATGCAAGTGTTATATCAATGTAGCATTATCATCCAATAATTGCAGAGTAAATAAACAATGAACAAATGATAAATCATACACATACACAATAACCCAATGTTTTTATGTGGAAACCCAAAGCGGAAGAAAACCACATAATGTTTTTTCTGATATGTCTTGAAGAATTACATTCATTGGAAGAACCAATTTCCTTTGGTTTCCAGCTGCAACTGGAAGGAGGCTCCAACCCCCTAGTTTCTTAGGCTACAACCAGAAGGAGGCCACAACCCCCTGTGTTCTCTGTCTCCCCAATTCTCTGGCTACAACCAGAAGGAGGCCACAACCCCCTATGTTCTCCGGCTACAGCTGGAAGGTGGAGACAACCACCTATCCTTGCCCCGTCTAACCGCCCTGACATAGAAGTAGAATGATGGAACCACTGTCACACTATCACTGTGAGATATACCACTGTAACAACCTATACCAATCAACCTGTAATCAACCTGTACCATAAACAAGTGCATCAACCATGCATCAACCTATACCAAACAACTTGTAATCAACATGTACCATAAACAAGTACATCAACCATGCACCAACCTGTACCACAACCTATAACATCAATGAGTGAATCAACCATGCACCAAATATGTACCAATCATGCATCAAATACACATAAAATATGACTCATCAAGATGTACCAACATCATCAACTATACACCTCATGTATGTGCCAACTCATCAACTACTTGTCTCAACCATGT
>ML813178.1:98096-110274 GCA_009831015.1 Picea engelmannii
AAATAATAAATTTAATGGAGAAATTAGAAGTGGGTTAACCCTAAAATAAGGAAAGTGGGCAAAGTGACCTAGAAGATGTTTTTAAGGAAGCTACTTGGAGAGTATAAATAAGAGGCAAGGCTCTCTCATTTCACATCACACTTAAGAATATTGAATATATATAGGTGATTGAGGTAACCAAAGGATATATAAGCCACATTTCAGAGGGAAGGTGAAGAAAAGAAGGCCGAAATTCAAGGGAGGATAAATTCGTTTGATGATGTTTTCTAAGGTATGTTATTTACAAGTCATCTCACCATTTTCGCAATAATTGTTTTTCTAGAATGATTCAGATAGTGAAATTGATAGTCCATTGAGGAAACATATCCAAGTATATGTGGTAAAAAAATTATCTTGTGGGTATTTGTATGTTTGGAGTTACACTCCATGGAAAATAGGGTTTGTGGCTAGTCCTAAAACTAGTCTAAAACAGGTGTTTCGGGTAACAACATCATAACTTATTCATAAAAGATCCAAATTCAGTAAGAAAAAATGTGTTGGTTAGAGTACAGTCTGTAGTATTATTTGTAACATTTTTAGATCCATTCAACAAATATTCTGTGTTTGGCATGCTCTACAAGGTCGCTCTCTATAATAATCCAGAATTCAGCAAGGTATGCCATTTTTTCTATAACTCATTTTTTGTGAGGTTCCAAGTAGTGACACTTGGAGGAATTTCATAAAACAAACTGAAGAACACTATGTACTATTTTTAGATATTTATTCATTACAAGTACATAGTTATGATTATTTAAAGTTAGGGTTTTTGACTAATCCCAAACTAGTCATGTGAGACTAAATAAAAGTTTGATGAAAATTCTAGTCTCTTGTTGTGAAAGTTAAGGAAGGTTTCTAGGTATGTGATCATATACACCAAGTCTATTATAGAGTTACAAATCATATTTGGATGATGAAATTGATGAGGGATTTTGGTTAAGGTACATGCTGGGTACATGGTTGAGACAAGTAATTGATGAATTGGCACATACATGAGGTGTATAGTTGATGATGTTGGTACATATTGATGAGTAGTTGACACATGATTGGTACATACTTGATGCATGGTTGGATGCACTTGTTTATGGTACAATTTGATTATAGGTTGTTTGGTACAGATTGGTGCATGGTTGATACGCTTGTTTATGGTACAGGTTGATTGCAGGTTGAGGTACAGGTTGATGCATGGTTCGGATTTATTGGTACAGGTTTACAGTGGTATATGTCACAATGATAGTGTGACATTGGTTCCATTATTATACTTCTTATTCAGGGCGGTTGGGCGGGGAAAGGATAGGTTGTTATAGCCACCTTTCGGTTGTAGCTAGAGAACATAGAGGGTTGTAGCCTTCTTCTAATTGTAGCCAGAGAATAGGGGAGTTGGAGCCTCCTTCAAGTTATATCTTGAGAAACAAGGTTGGAGCCTCCTTCTAGTTGCAGCTGGAAAACAAAGGAAATTTGTGCTTCCAATGAATGTAATTATTCAATACATATCAGAAAAAGGATTATGTGGTTTTCTCCTGCTTTGGGTTTCCACGTAAAACAATGGTGTACTATGTATGTGTATGATTGTTCATTTGTTCATTGCTTATTTACTATGCAGTCTACATTGATATAACACTTGGATTATATGGTTAAAAATGATTAAATTGCTCTAGTACTTATTCAACCCCCCTCTCAGTAATCCAACAATTGGTATCATAGCAGGTTCCTTCAGGAATCAGTATAACCACTGAAAGATAGATCATGGAGAGCAACAACTTGTACAAAAATGGAATACCACAATTCAATGGACAGAAGTATGCATTTTGGATAATAAGGATGAAACATATATACATGCACAAGGATTTGAAATTTGACAATCAATTGTAGTTGGATACACAACACCAACAATTCCGCCAACAAATGACAAAGCAGTGAAACTCAGTCAAAATAATTTCAAATCCAAAAATGCACTTCTGAATGGTCTTAGTGAAATGATATTCACCAAAGTTGCACATTGTAAATCCGCTAAATATATTTGGGACAAACTTAAAAATATTTATGAAGGAGATTCAAAAGTCAAAGCAACAAAGCTTCAAACTTACAGAGGTCGGTTCAACAACTTAAGATGAAGGAAGATGAGAATATTGCAGCTTAATTTTTATGAGTTGATGAAACAGTAAATGCAATGGGATTGGGAGAAGAAATCAAAGAATCTGTAATTGTTCAAAAAATACTAAGATCTCTTCCTATGAGATTTGACCCTAAGATATCATCACTATAAGAAAGATCATATCTAAACTCAATAAGGATGAACGAATTACATTGAATATTCATAGCATATGAAATGAGAACTGAACAGGAAAATCCAGATATAAAAGAAGCAGCCTTCAAAGCATCCAAAAAGTCAAAGAAAAGGGGAAGGTAAAAAGAAGAACATAGCAGCGGAAGTGATGTCTCAGACTATGGTGAGGAAGTGGCCAACTTTGTCAAAAGACTAAATAAGGGAATCGACGGTAGGTATAGAGGTAAGCTTCCTTTAATTTGTTTTAATTGTGATGGTATTGGTCATTTTGCTAACAAATGTCCTTCTAAGAAAAAGAGAAATGACGAAGGTTACTCAAAAGGAAAACAAACATATAAAGGCAAAAGAACCACAAAGAAATTTTTCAAGAAAATCTTATGCACCAAAGAAGACATATCATCATTAGATGAAGATGAAGTTAGTGACAGTGAGACAGAAAGAGTTATATTCATGGCAATAGAAGACTTTGATAAAGAAAAATCCGAAGAAGAATATGAAGAAGCTGAAGAAGAATATGAAGAAGTCGAAGGATAAATTGAAGAGGCAGAAGTTGACTACTGAGAGGAATTAATGTGTTCCATAGAAGTTATCAGAAGAGAAAAGAATAAAAACAAGAAACTACAAGCAGAACTAGACAAGAAAGAAGACACTCAAGAACTGGAAAAAATGATCACAAACTTGAAGGTTCAAATAGAAGAAGATAAAAGAATTGAAGAAGCACTCAAATAACAACTAGAAGAAAAAGATAAGATCATTGGAAATTTGGAATCATATATTGTCACATTAAGAAAGGATCTTCAAAAGAAAAATATGCATAATGACTCAAAAGTTTTGGATGGAATTATCAATAGTCAAAAACCTCATCATGACAAGTCCGGACTTGGATACAATCAGACAGAAAAGGGATCAATATCCAAAACAACAGAGCAAGAAACATATCCAAAAAGCTATGAAGAAACAATCAAAGGGGATAGGAAGATCTAAAAGGAATATTATAGGGACACTCCTCCACCGAGAAGATTCATATTTCATAATCAACAATCGACAGATAGGCCTCAGGAAGAAGAATAATTTATAAGAGTACCTCCTTTTAGAAGATGTTCAACTCCAAGGTATCAAACTATATTTTTTGGTTTATGCTATGCATGTAATAATTTTGGACATAAAATTGTGAATTGTAGAGCTAACAACAGGAACACAAACAAATTTGAAAGTCATACACAAAGGGGTTATCCAAGAATTCCTAGTGAAACACATAGAAGAAGTTACAACAGGTTTGAATCTTTGAGCACTGAAGTGGAATGTTACAAATGTAACAATTTTGGAAACATGGCCAAAGATTGTAGAATGACAGTCCCTCCTAGAGAACTGCAACAAAACAACAATAGTCATAGACACGAACCTTATAAAAGGACATGGATAAGAAACCAGGATCAGTATATAAATGAAGAATGCACACTTGCTCTACAAGCTAAGCAGAAGAAACGTGGTTGGTATGTTGACAATGGTTGTTAAAAACACATGAAATGTGATAGAGACATGTTTCTTACATTACGAAAGGAAATAGATGGATCCGTCTCCTTCGGAAATGATGATTCAGCTAAAATCATTGGAAAAGGCACAGTCAAAATTGGGAATAAGAATACCAAGGCAGAAAATGTTCTACTAGTAGAAGATATGAAACACAATCTTTTAAGTGTGAGTCAAATGTGTGACCAAGGTCATAAAGTTATTTTCGATTCACAAAAGTGCGAGATAAGAAAATAAGGTTCAGGAAAATTGACTTCTACAACTGCGATAACTTCAAGCAACATATATGTATTAAGTGAAATTGGAAATGAAAAGTGTTGTCTAGGAAAGGAAGATGAAAGTTGGATATGGCACAGAAGAATTGGTCACATACATTTTAATAACCCTGTCAAATTTAGCAGAAGAGAAGCAGTCAGATAAATGCCCCGGATCATGAAACAAACCAACACTTTATGCAAGCATTGTCAACAAGGAAAGCAAACAAATACTAGGTTCAAATCAAAGGAATATTCAACGACAAGACCACTGGAAATTGTGCATACTGATCTAGTTGGACCAACTACAACAAAGGGTTTAAAAGGTGAGAAATACTTTATGTTATTAGTTGATGATTATAAAAGAATGATTGCAGTTTGCTTTCTCAAGAATAAGTCAGAAGCTTTTGAAAACTTCAAGGTCTACAAGGAAATGGTTGAAAATGAAATGGATTCAAAAATTAAATGCTTGAGATCTGATAATGGAGGAGATTTCACTTCAAATGAATTTATGGACTACTGCAACAATCATAGAATAAAGTCCCCGAGGTGTAGGACAGTCGGTGACGGAGTGTGTTGTTAAGCCACTCCGTGATGTTAAAGTCACCGGTTCGAAACCTGCGGGGACNGGCTCAGGCCGGGTGCGATCCCCGGGTGATTTTGACGGCTTAGATGCCCCTGAGTCGCGGTTTCTCAAGCCACAGGTTAATCGCAGGTCCTGCACAAATTAACAAACAAAAAAAAAACAATCATAGAATAAAAGACAATTCTTCGTTGCTAGGACACCTCAACAGAATGGAGTTGTTAAAATAAAGAACAAGACAGTACCGGAAATGGCTCGAACAATGTTAATGGATTCCAAATTGACAGATATATTTTGGACACAGGCATTGCCTACAACAGTTCACATTCAAAACAGATTAATGCTCAAAAACAACACTGACAAAACTCCCTACGAGCTATGGAAAAGAAGACCAACAAATGTGAAGCACTTAAGAGTTTTTGGAAGCAAATGCTACATCAAATGAGAAGATGGAAAAATGGGAAAGTTTGACTCTCGTGTGAACAAAGGAGTACTTGTTGGTTACTCAAGTACAAGGAAAGCATACAAGTGTTACAATCTAAGATTGAACAAAGTTGTAGAAAGAATCAACGTAACAATTGATGAAATAGGCAGACCAGAATCAAAGGAAGAAGAAAATGAATGTTTTTCGAAGAAAAAGTAGAAGATTAAAAGGAAGTAGAAGAGGAAGATGAAGAGCAAGTTTAGCAAGTGCCTCCAAAGACACCTAGCAAAAAAGTACAAAAAAATCATCCTTCATATCATATTATCGGAAACAAAGACACAGGAGTTGAGACTAGAAGAAAAATCTTCTCACCAGAACAAACACACCTAGCACTCACATCTACGATTGAACCAACCTATTTTGGAGAGGCCAATAAAGATGCATTTTGGAACAAGGACATGGATGAATAATTGGATCAAATAGAGAAAAATGACACTTGAGAATTGGTTCCAAGACCAAAGGATAAGAATGTGATAGACACAAAGTGTGTATACAGGAATAAATTGAACAAAGATGGATAGGTTACAAGGAACAAAGCTATATTGGTATGTAAAGGATATGCATAGGTTGAAGGAATTGAATTTGAAGAGACATTTGCCCCAGTTTCCAGAATGGAAGCAATTAGATTGCTTTTATCTTATGCATGCTCCAAAAATATTAAAGTGTATCAGATGGACGTAAAATCAGTTTTTTTGAATGGGGAACTTGAATAAGAAGTCTACATTGAACAATCAGAAGGATTCTAGTTGTCAGAGAATGCACACTATGTGTGCAAATTAAAGAAGGCCTTATATGGTCTAAAACAAGCTCCTAGAGCATGGTACTCTAGACTAGATAAATATCTACAACAGACATGTTTCAGAAAAGGAAGTGCAGAAAGAAACCTCTACATCAAGGTAAGTCAAGGTAATATTTTATTAATTGAAGTTTATGTTGATGATATTATTTTTGGTAGTGATGATGACAGGTTAAGCCAGAAATTTGCAAAGGATATGCATAATGATTTTGAAATGTCATTACTTGGAGAACTATCCTTCTTTTTGAGACTTCAAATATGTCAAAGCAAACAAGGAATTTTTATTTCTCAAACCAATTATATTAGAGAAATGCTAAAGAGGTTCAGAATGGAAGATTGCAAACTAGTTATCACTCCCATGAAAACCAGTTGCAAGTTAACCAAATATGATGATTCAAAGTCTACAGATCAGAGGCAATACAGGTCAATGATTGTCATCCTACTATATGTGACAACATTCAGACTAGATGTAATGCATGCAGTTGGACAGGTGGCATGATTTCAAGAAGCACCAAAGGAGTCACATGTATTAACAGTGAAGAGAATTTTTAGATATCTCAAAGGAACAGAAGAGTTTGGATGATGGTATCCAAAAGGAAAGGATCTATCTATTATTGCCTACACAGATGCAGATTGGGCAGGTTGTATTGATGACCGACGAAGAACCAGTGGAGCAACGTTCTACTTGGGTGAGTGTTTAGTATCATGGCTAAGCAAGAAACAATCATCAATATCTCTATCTACAGTTGAAGCAGATTATATTACAGTGGCAACATATTGTACACAGGTTCTTTGGATGAAACAAACTTTGATAGATATATAGGTTGAGTATGATGAGCTCATTCCAATATATTGTGATAATACAAGTGCCATTAGTATCTCAAAGAACCCAGTGATGCGCTCCAAGACGAAGCACATTCCAATCAAGTATCACTTTCTAAGGGAACAAGTTGCAGAAAAGAACATCAGAGTTGAGTATGTGGGCACAAAAGAAAAAGTGGTAGACATCTTTACAAAACCACTTCCATGAAAAGCCTTTGAGTATCTTCGTCGAAGACTCGGAGTTATTTCTACTCCAAAATGAATTATTTTGAATGCTTATCTTATATGTCTTATATGTGCATGAGGAAGCACCATTAAGAGGACATTTGAGTCATGGGGAGCAGCCCCGAATGGAAAGATACCTTTTCCATTGATGATAAAGGGGGATAGATTCATCAGATGTAGAGGAAAGAGGCATGGTTCCAGGGGGTAAAATGGTCACAAAGATGCAGAGGATAGAGGCATGTTTCCAGGGGTAGTATGAGTGATATGACTTCAGTATTGCATGACATAATTTCAATTTTGCATCAAATTGTTACCATTAATGCCAAAGGAGGAAATTGTTGATTAAGGTTGGTTGTCATTGATGTCAACCCTTGAAGAAATCTCGGTAGCACAAAGGTTTGGGTAATGGACCCAAGTTTTTTTTATGTAAAGATGACTCATTATTGTCTTTTCATGGTTGATAATAAGTACAAATAGATGAACACCAAAGTGGTTGGCTTATGGTGAAATCCCTCACGGGAAGACGCTTTGCAGATTGAGTTATCCTAGAAGTATGGTTAGAGAACCCATGCTTTTTTATGTAATAATGAGATGAAGGTTAGTGAATTTGTCCATGAAACTATCCTAGATGGATATTTCTTTTCATTCCATTTCTGTTGGTATGTGGAATGCCACATAACTCCTCACGGTTAGAGAGTTATGACCATGAGAAGTTGGAGAACCCATGTTTGGGTAATGGACCCAAGTTTGTTTGGTGGATAATGGTATGAGTTTTGATATATTTTTAGGTAATAATATTCTATATGGATATTAAATGTCATGCCATTTCTTCTGGTATGTGGAACGTCACATAACTCCTCACGGTTTGAGAGTTATGGCCTTACAAAGTTGGAGGACCCTCATATGTCATCTAGAAGCCCCAAAAGGTCAAAGTAGTCAAAGTGGTTTAAGACATTTTAGAAGGTAAATAATAAAGTGAAGTGATGAGTGTACTATAATTCAAAGTGAATAAAAAATAAATTATTTAAATAATAAATTTAATGGATAAATAAGAAGTGGGTTAACCCTAAAATAAGGAAAGTGGACAAAGTGACCTAGAAGATGTTTTTAAGGAAGCTACTTGGAGAGTATAAATAAGAGGCAAGGCTCTCTCATTTCAAATCACACTTGAGAATATTGAATATATATAGGTTATTGAGGTAACCAAAGTATATCTAAGCTGAATTTCATAGGGAAGGTGAAGAAAAGAAGGCCGAAATTCAAGGGAGGATAAATTCTTTTGATGATGCTTTCTAAGGTATGTTATTTACAAGTCATCTCACCATTTTCGCAATAACATTTTTTATAGAATGATTTATATCATGAAATTGATAGTAAATTGAGGAAACATATCCAATTATATGTGGTAATACATTCATCTTGTGAGTCATTGTATTTTTGGAGTTACACTCCATGGAAAATAGAGTTTGTGGCTAGTCCTGAAACTAGTCTAAAATAAGTGTTTCGGGTAAAAACGCCATAACTTCTTCATAACAGATCCAAATTCAGTAAGACCAAATGTGTTGGTTATATTACAGTGTGTAGTATTCTATGTAACATTTTTATATCCATTCAACAAATATTCTAAGTGGGGCATGCTCTACAAGGTCGCTCTCTAGAATAAGACAAAATTCAGCAAGGTATTCCATTTTTGTTATAACTCCTTTTCTGAGAAGTTCCAAGTAGTGAAACCTGGAGGAATTGAATAAAACAAACTAAAGAACATTGTATAATATTTTTAGATATTTATTCATTACAGGTACATAGTTATAATTATTTCAAGTTAGGGTTGTTGACTAATCCCAAACTAGTCATATGAGACTAAAGAAAAGTTTGATGAAAATGCTAGTCTCTTGTTGTGAAAGTTAAGGAAGGTTTGCAGGTATGTGATCATATCCACCAGGCCTATTACAGAGTTACAAATCATATTTGGATGATGAAATTGATGAGGGCTTTTGGTTAAGGTACATGTAGGGTACATGATTGAGATAAGTAGTTGGTGAGTTGGCACATACACGAGGTGTATAGTTGATGATGTTGGTACATATTGATGATTCATAGTTGATGAGTAGTTGAAACATGATTGGTACATACTTGGTACATGGTTGGATGCACTTTTTTATGGTACAAGTTGATTACAAGTTGTTTAGTATAGATTGGTTCATGGTTGATGCACTTGTTTATGGTACAGGTTGATTACAGGTTGAGGTATAGGTTGATGCATGATTGATGCATGGTTCAGGTTTGTTGGTATAGTTTTATAGCGGTATATCTCACAGTGATAGTGTGACATTGGTTCCATCATTCTACTTCTACTTTAGGTCGGTTGGATGGGTCAAGGATAGGTGGTTGTAGCCACCTTCCAATTGTATCCAGAGAACATAGGGGGTTGTAGCCTCCTTCTGGTTATAGCCAGAGAATAGGGGATTTTGAGCTTCCTTCAGGTTGTAGCCTGAGAAATAAGGGGGTTGGAGCCTCCTTTTAGTTGCAGATGGAAAACAAAGGAAGTTGGTGCTTCCAATGAATGTAATTCTTCAAGACATATAAGAAAAAACATTATGTCATTTTCTTCCACTTTGGGTTTCCACATAAAACATTGGTGTACTGTGTATGTGTATGATTGTTCATTTCTTCATTTCTTATTTACTCTACAGTTATTGGATGATAATGTTACATTGATATAACACTTGGATTATATGGTTAAAAAGGATTAAATTTCTCTATTATTGATTCACCCCCCCTCTCAGTAATCCAACAGCTCCCTCTTTGGCTCCATGATGGAATTGTCACCACATGCCTTTGTTAATGCTTCACCAATGTCACCATTTCCTATGAGCTCACCAACTTTGAACTTGATGTTGCAAGCTCTAGTACCTTTACTAGATATAACCAATGTTTTCACCTCTCACCTCAAAAGTTCTACCCTATCATCATCACCTTTTTTCCTTCTCACCTTCCTTCCTTCGCCTTTGATTTCTTCTTATCCTTCCTTAAGAGTTGGTGTTTCCATCCCTTCTTATCGAGGGTAAACAACTAACATCTTTATTGTAGGTACAATGTTTTTTTTAGCCTAAGAATACCATGCTTACATCCTTCGCATGCCTTAGTAGGCTCCCACATCATCAACTTCCATGCTCATGTAAGTGAAAATATTATTTTTCTAATTCTTCTCTTTTTCATATTTTTGCATATTATTTGTTTGATTTATAGTTATTTCTTTACATTACTCATATCTAGCCTATGAGCATACTCAAATGTAATCTCTTTTCTCATATTGCTTGTCTAAAACAAACATTTACCTTGAAACATGTTTGCTTGTAACATAAGTGTAGGTATCAATCTCTTACTATGATCCTTTATCATCTCATTTCAACAATTTTTTTCATAGTCTCATTGTTATTCTACTTGCATAGTAACTATACTTACTTATATCTCATGGTTCATAGTTTCGTTGCTATATATTTTGCATACATGGTAGCTAGATTTACTCACATCCTATTTCATAGTTTAGATTTTGATTTTATTTCATAGTAGTTAGAATTGTTTGTCTCCCATCCCAACATTATTTGCTTGACAAGCATTATTTTCTTCTCAATCTTATTTTCTTCTAGTATTCCACTTGCTTGATATCATATCGCCTGTGATGAATCTTTGTGGATTTGGTTTCCATCGATTAGAAGGCATGTGAGTTGCATGAAAACAACAATTTTTAAACATAAATAGGGTGGATAATTCCTTCACAATGATGAAGTATATGCTCACACTAAATTCACCAATCAACACCTTCCCTCATTCATCATTGCTTTGCCATTATTTTTGCCCTTGTTTTCTCTTTTTCTTTTATCACTTTGTTGCACTATTCTCTCCTTCTTTGTAACTCACTATTATTCCAATCTTATGGATAACAACATCTGCAAGGGGAGGAATATGAAGCACATGGACTTTTCACTCTAGTAACCACATACACCTATCCACTAGAGATTCCATGGTGAGACCAACTTTTTCATTGTGTCCATGAAGGACCCACTCTACAATGACTTGATTACCTCTCATCCTTGATTCTCTCCCTTGATTGCCTTGGTATTGATGTACAATATTTTAGGTATGTATGGATCTTAGTTAGGGTTCCCCTCTCTGCTTCACCTCTTTTCTTTCACTCTTGATCATTAGTTTAACTCTATTAAACCCCTTGGGGAACTCACCTATTTTTTGGGGATCTGACTCCCTTATTTGGCCCACATTTTGTTAGGATTCCTCATTTTGGGTCCTCAACAAACCAATCCATTTTGGGTTTCTTAATTGGGAATCCACAAGGTTAAACCTTCCTTAACCTCTCATGGCTTCTTAATGGCAAGTGAACTGTGAATTTTTGGGACCATACCAACATTGTAAGTCATGGATTGCAAAACATATCATCAATTTGGAGAAAATAAAAGTGGTATGGACCAAGAAGTTTATGGCACTTAATCAAAACATGATGTACGACTCCTTTGTATGAAACACTTTTCCCAACAACTAGTCTAACGTTCACTTACGCCTTGAGGTCATTTTCTTGCCCATATTTATTTCTCCTTTCATGTTTGTAAAGTTTATTGCAATTCATTTTCGATTACTCTTCGAATATTATTTCTTCCTCTCATTACTTTGTAGGAACACTACAATATTGGTGTTAAATATTCATCTAGCTTCCTACCTCCCCTTCCATGCTTTTGGACTTCTTTTTTTTGTCATCTCCAACACCTCGACATTTATTTATTTCTTTTAGTTTGATATCTCCTTTGATACTTATTGTTTTGTCACAAGGAATTTCCATGGATTAGTCCCCTCCAACACCTTGGATGATTCAACCATACTACTTTACTTTTCTCTCTAATGAAAGAATACTTAACAAAAGCTACCACTTCTAGAAAGATCTTCCTCTAAAGTGTTCTTTAGAAGATATAATTAGTTTAAATAAGAGTATAAGGCATGAGAAAGTTTGGTCTTGAGAATTATTGTGATAGATATTTTCTCTACTGGAGGTTTCCCCTTTGAAGAGGCAAGTGAACATTGCTTTCATCAATAAAGGTATTATTGTTGGTGTTGTTATTCTCATTATTTTGTTGTTCTGCTAGTATTTGCT
>ML813179.1:0-12103 GCA_009831015.1 Picea engelmannii
GCTCTTCGAATTTAGATTGTGAAATGTCAAGATTTGGACCTTAGGAAACATATTAAAATAATGTTTCCTTGAATTAAGTCCCCTTGGCTTAGCTCTTAGTATTATACCTATATCCCCCTTCCCTCTAGTGGATTTCTTAGTCCCCCATACTCTTTCATCAGATTGGTCTATAGAAACTATGTTTTTATTATTACTATAAATGATACACATTATAAAGATAGGCTCATTGGACACAAAACATATGACACCATAACACTTAGGCCCAAAATACCCTGGCTCACCATCCTACATGTACAATTATATCTTGGGGTTTGGCCTAGGCATATTACATTCCCCTCCCCTTTATTTATGCATTGTCTCAGTGCATTATGTACACATGTACAAGCAAAATTATTCAAAATCTCCAAAAAGATGCAGGTGCTCTTCTCTCATGGCATCTTCATATTCCTAGGTTGCATCTTTAGGACTGTAACAAGTCCGTTCAACCTTTATTATCCCGATGGCTCAATTCCGGAGCTGCTTGACCTTACGAATCCAATATGCACACAAGTTGTACTCAGAAGTCTCCTTCTTTCCCCACCTGAACCACATTTGAATCAATTATATGATTAGCATCAGGTACATAATTTTTAGGCAAAGACACATGGAATACATTATGAATGCACATGGATGTAGGTAATGAAATAATGTATGCAAAAAGACCAATCCTCTCTAGGATTTCAAAGGGTCCATAGTATTTTGTTGCAATCTTTGAATATCTCCCCAATTTCAAAGAGCTTCTCTTGGCCTTCACTTTCTGAAATACATGGTTACCCACTTTAAAATATTTGTGAATTTTGCTCTTATATGCATAACTTTTCTACCTGTCTTGGGAAGACTTTAAATTATGTTTTATTTTCACTATATTATCTTCCATTTCCTTAAGAAATTATGGACCAACCACTGCTCTATCTGTTGGGTTGTCCCAACTTACTGGGGTATTTCACTTTCTGCCATATAATGCTTTGAATGGGCTCATCTTCAAAGATGTTTGATACCCATTTTTATAAGAAAACTCAACTAAGTGCAGGTAATCCTCCAATTTTGATGGTTTATCAATCACATACATCCATAACATATCTTCAATCAATTCATTGATCCTCTCTATTTTTCCATTTGATTTTGGATGATAGGTTGTGCTAAAGTTTAGATTTGTTCCAAATCCTTTGAATAATCCCTTCCAAAAGTTTGATGTAAACTTTGGATCTCTATCAGAAACAATTGTCTTAGGCAGACCATGAATGATCCAAGTGGATATTGTTGGCCACCCACTTGTTCCAACCTCCAACTAGATCATCTTCACATTTTTCAGTTCAGCACGTTTCTCTGCAATGGGGACATTTATTTTTAATTGTTGGTTCTTCACTTACAGGGTTGTCCTCAAACCCTACACAACATCCAAGTGGATATTGGTGGTCTCCCACCTATTCCAACTGGCTTATTTTAGAAGTTTTAATGTTAGTACATCTTTTTGTACTTTCAGGGCTGTTTTGGGGCTTTAAATAGTGTTTTCTTATATTTCCATAGTCAAACTATACACATAGTCAAAGTTTGACATCATAATGCATATTTATCGAAAAGACCTTTCCAATGGGCTATCATACCTAGAACGAAGATCACATGTAAAAGTTATGACCTTGGGAAGTTAATGTACTAACTTACCCCAATGGGGTCCACATGAATTTTAGCGCTTCATCTCCTAGACTTAGATTTTTGCATGTCTAGGGTTTTGGCATTCAAGTTTATCATAAAAAGGCCTCCAGACCCTCATTGTAATGATATTCTTGCGAATGAGCATAACCGTCACATCTCTTCTCAAAGATAAAGTTTCCACCATTCTAGCGAGTCTCGCACTCTGTATTTTTATAGTCTCTGTACATTTCTTTCATTAACAGAAATCATGTATTGTTGTATTTCTTTGTTTCTGGCAATATTTATGTGTATTTCATTGTCATATCTTTGCTTTCATTTCGTTCTAAAAATAATCTAGATCAGTGGTATCAAAGCAGGTTGCTCTTGATCATTTTTTAGTGCATGTCCCCGACGAGGTTCAATTATAGAAAGTTGGGTCTTGAGCTTGTCTATCTTGAGGAAAATCGCTCTCGCACACCCAAGAAACCCTCTATGGTGGCAAAAAATAAAAACAGTGGATCAAAATATTCTATTGACCTGTTGCTTGAGCAAGCTCTCATGTGACGGAGGGACGAAATGATGAATAATTTTTCCCACATCCTTCAACGCCTACTGATAGCAACAATTGCATCTTCATCAAGAGGCCACTTTATAGGAACCTCTCCCTTCAAGGTACAATTTAATTTTGATATTCCTATATTTGAAGGTCAGATAGATGAGGATGCCTTAGAAAAATGGTTAAATATGCTAGTAGGTTATTTCTTTGTTCACAATGTTTTTGATGGGGAAACTATCACCTTCGCACTCCTCAAGGATCTCCCCCATGTCAAACATTGGTGGGAAACTTACTGGGAGCAAATTTCCATAGAGGAATTGGGAATATACAGGGTCGAGCCCACTTGGGATTTTTTTGTGGATGCGGTCAAGGAACAATACTACCCTATTGATAACTATGAAGACTAGTACATCAGATGGACCACACTGCAGCAAGAGAAAATCCAAGCAGTGTTGGAGTTCACAAATACTTTCCGTACCTTGCACACCAAGATGGGTCTCAAAGACTCTCAGCGACAACTGGTTCTAAAATATTGCGGGGCTCTTCATAGGTACATCCAAACTGAAATGGATTTCCTAAACATCTCATCATTGGGAGCTTCCTATTGATATGTTGTCAAAATTGAGCAGAAATTTAGGCACCAGAATAAATGGGAGTTCGGTTCTACAAATCCACAACAACCAAAGCATCTAAAGATGACCCTAACCAATAGTCTCTCAACAACCAATCTAAGACATAGGAAAAGAAGGGTAAATGAAAGACAAAGAATGACACTGGGAGGTGGTGTGACTTCCAAAAAATCCCCTAGCACAACACCAATGAATGTCGCTAGAAATAGTCATTGGTGTCTGAGTTCAAAGACAAGGAGTCGAACCCTGATTCGAAATATGATCTAAAAAATATTGAAAATAGAAATATCATCGACGCAGACTCCACTACTATTGTCATGACCACAACAATTCAACTAGAAAAAATAGGGAGCACCTCTTCCATTCACAGATGTGGGTGAAGGGGACCCCGTTGTATTTCGTTGTTGATAGTGGCAGCCAAAAGAACCTCATATCAGCTGAGGTTTTCAAACAGTTGGGGTTGTCAACAATACCACACCCACAACCATACAACATCGAGTGGCTTCACCAAGGATGATATCTCTATGTCATCCATTAGTGTCGCATGTCCTATGGCATCCATTCCTTCAAGGATGAATTGGTGTGTGATGTTTCCCCTCTTGATGTCTGTGATGTTTTTTTGGTCCAACCATATATATGGAAACGTCATGTTGTTTATGAATCTTGACCCTGTAGTGTCATTATTACTTTGAGGGGTCAGCTCCATAGGATACGAGAGGTAGTTTTGACTACTGTTCCACCAAAATAGTGTCACAATGTAATCTCTCATACTGCAAAATTCATCCTCTTCACAGTTTGTTCAAAGGATGCACAAAAATCCACTACAACCACTACATCCTTAGCACCTTCTATCCAACAGAAGAATATTGCAGAAGAGAAAGAAGATATTGTTTCTTCACCTTAAATGGTCCCTACATAATGCCTCATCAATACCAAAGACAACCATTTGGTGGAACCGATTCAACCCTGCCAACAACAGGTTTGTGACAACCTTCCACAGACGAAGTAACACAACTTCTCCAACAAGGCACGGATCTCACCAAGATTCAAATTCAGAAAACACTTTCCTCTCTTCCCTGGGAATTCAATGTAATGGAGACCATTACTTCCTAAAGGGGGAGGATTGATCCAGGTGGATATTGGTGGCCACCCACCTGTTCCAAACGCCAACTGGCTCATCTTGACATTTTTCAGTTCAACATGTTCTCTGTAATGGAGACATTTATTTTTATTAATTGTGATTTTTTCACTTACAGGGCTATCCTTAATCCCTACACAACATCCAAGTGGATATTGGTGGTCACCCACCTATTCCAACTGACTTATTTTGGAAGTTTTCATGTCAGTACATATTTATGTACTTCTAGTTCCATTTTAGGGATCTAAGTAATGTTTTCTTGGCTTGGCACCGTCAAACTATAGACGAATTCATTTTTTTATGGAATAATGTGTAGTTCTCAAAAATACCTTTCCAAGGGGCTATCACACGCCTAAAATGGAGATCGTATGTAAAAGTTACGACCCCTAGAAATTAATGTATTAACTTACCCCAACGGGGCCCACATGACTTTTGGCACTTCATCTCCTAGGGTTAGGTTTTTGGATGTCTAGTTTTTTGGAATTCATATTTATCATAAAAAGGCCTTCAGATCTTCATTGTAATGATATTCTTGTGAATGAGCGTAGTCGTCACATCTCTTTTCATAGATAAATATGCCACCATTCTAACAATTCTTGCACTATGTATTTTTACAGTCTTTGTACATTTATTTCATTAATAGAAATCATGTATTATTGTATTTCTTTGTTTCTGGCAATCTTTATGTGTATTTTATTGTAATATCTTTGCTTTCATTTCATTCCGAAAATAATCTGGATCAATGAAGCCTGGCAATTTCCCTTATATATATGTTTGCAATATTAGTTTCCTTAGGAGTTAACTTCAACAGAATAAAATGAGCAACTTTAGTGACATTATCCACCACCACCATGATGCTTTCCTTTATATATATCTCTGAAATATTAGTTTCGTTATGAGTTATCTTCACCAGAATAAAATGAGCAGCTTTAGTGAGATTATCCACTACCACCATGATGGAGTCATGTTGCTTTACTTTTCTAGGAAGCTTGGTGATGAAATCAATTGTCACCACTTCTCATTTCCACTCAAGAATAGGCAATGGCTATAGAAAACCAGTTGGATTTCTATGCTCGGCCTTGACCTTATGACATTCAAGACATCTGACTATATAATCAACCACTTCTTTCTTCATACTTAGCTAGTAACATTGGCTTTTGACAGTTGCAATTTTTTTTTGGTATCCTGGGTGCCCAGCATAAGGCACATTGTGGATTTCTCTTAATATCATATTCCTAGACTCTTGAAAAATAGGTACATAAGTTTTTCCTTTATACAAGAAGATTACATCTTTTCTTAGCTCATAGTCTTTAGTTTTTTGTTGAAAATTATCTTGCTGTAATTTTTCCATTGTCTACACATAGTGTTGATCTAATTTTTCCACTTCTAAAATTATTTATTTTAGATCGTATTTGCACATGCTAATGGTTGTAGAATGCATCTCATGCACCCTTATTTTGAGTACATCATCCACCTTGTTCTCTTTTCCTTTGATATTCTTTATATCAAAGTCATATTCACTAATAAATTCCAGCCATTTGATTTTCCTAGCATTTAGAGTTGGTTGTCCAAACAAATACTTCAGACCACTATGGTTTGTCCTCAATTTAAATCTTCTTCCCATAAGGGAGTGCCTCCACATATTCAAGAAATGCACTATGGTTTCCAATTCTAAATCATGTGTAGTGTAATGTCTCTCATGCTCCTTTAACTTTCTTGATTCATAGCATACCACATGCCCATTTTGACTAAGGACTCCACCAAGTCCTTCTTTGCATGCATCAGTGCACACAACGAATTCTTTATCAGAATCAACAATATTTAAGATAGGTGCACTTGTCAATAAGTATTTCAAGTGTTGAAAACTTATTTCACAGTCAATAGTCCATTCAAATTTTACACCCTTCTTTTGCAAGGAAGTGATTGGGTGAGCAATCTTTGAAAAACTTTCAATGAACCTTCTATTGTATCTATAAATTCCCATGGAATATCTCACCTCTGATACATTCTTTAGCATTGGCCACCCCTCAATGGCTCTTATCTTTTCAGGATCTATAGCTATCCCTTCCTCTAAAATGATATGGCCCAAATAATGTATATGTATTTGATAAAATGAGCACCAGATCAATTTTTCATACACCTGATGTTCCCTCAACACTTGTAGCACCATCCTTAAGTGTTGTTCATGATCTTCCTCAGATTTTGAATAGATAAGAATTCAATCTAGAAAGATAATGAAAAACTTATCCAAATAATTTATGAAAACACCATTCATCAAACACATAAAGACAACTGGTGCATTTGATAGCCTAAATGGGACCACTATAAACTCATAATGCCCATATCTCATTCTGAAAAAAGTCTGGTTGATATCTTCTTCCTTGATTCTCACTTGATGATAGCCTAATCTAAGGTCAATCTTGGAGAATATATTTTCATCTTTCAACTGTTCAAATAGATCATCTATCCTTAGCAAAGGATACTTGTTCTTCACAGTCACCTTGTTCAACTACTTGAATTCAATACATAATCTTAAGATACCATCTTTATTTTTGGAAAATAATACTGGGGCACCCCAAGGAGACATATTGGGCATATATAACCCTTCTTCAAGAGTTCTTCAAGTTACATTCGTAGTTCCTTCAATTTTGGTGTACTCATCCTATAAGGAGTCTTGGACATCGGTGCAACTCCATGCATGATATTAATAGAGAAATCAATATATCTTTTTGATGGCAACCCCAGTATCTCTCTAAATACATGTTTGAACTCTTTCAATACTACATAGTCTTCAATGCTTGGCACTTTATCCTTAGGTGCCTCCTCTATATGTACTACAAATATTTGGCATCCTTTCCTGAAGTTTTTCTTTAGCTATAGAATTGAAACTTCTCTAAGGGTTATTGATCTTGGAATACCTTGAAATGTCCTCAAGTTTCCTTCTTTATCCAAGCAAGGGAATGCTTTTTTATAGAAATACGGGACAACATGATGCTTTTCCAACCAATCCATACCAATTAGGCAATCAAATAATCCCAAAGGTATGATGTTCAAATCATCCTTCATACACAGACCACTCATTTCCATTGGACAATCCTTGACTATCTCATTAATTCTTCTTTTAGATCGTGTAGCTAATTGTACCAACCAAGATTTACCAAGTTTTCTTCTTGGTAAATGAAATATTTCCACCATCTTAGGATCTTATATATAACTATGACTAACTCCTGAATAAATCAAAATAGAAATAGGTTGATCATTGATCTCACCTTCTACTTCAATCATGTGATATTGAAATTCAACTCGCTTGTTGTCTAGGAATGCATAGATCCTTGGCATGATTATTCCCATGTACTCAATTGTTTCATCATGTTGTACATTGTGAGCAGTCCTCACTTTCTCACCTCTATGAGGGAAATCTCTGTACATGTGATCTCCTTCACAACCCCAACATTTCATGGGATGTTTCCTTGGTCTTTTTCCCCAATGTTTCTGAAATTCGAGACTCATTATGAGTTGGTTTCCCTTGGGAATTATTTCTAAAGAAGGGTGCCTTGTTTCCTTTCTTCCTCTACTCCAACTTTCCCCTCTTCTTATCCTCCCAAGCCTTTTGTAAGTTTGGTCTTCCTCTATTTTGATCATAGAGGAACTTGGATCTCCTTATTGCTTCATCCAATGTCTTGGGATCATCATATTGTATCCTATCACTAAAAATTGATGACAAGAAACCCAAAAACCTTTGAATCTTGACTTGTTCATATTTAATAAATTCAACATACTTCAATAGTTCCAAGAATCTTCTTTCATATTCATCCATAGTCATAATCCTAAGCTTGGGTTCAAAGAACTCCTTCATCTTCCTATCATAATAACGCTTGGTCAATTATTTCTTCTGAAAGTACTTCTTGAACTACTTCCAAGTGGTCTTCTTCTCATCAATCTGTTGTACTTGCATAAGTTGGTCCCACCACATTGATGATTTTCCTTTCAGCTGATAAATGAAAATTATTCCTTCTGCTTGTGAGGAATAATTATGCAATTGAACATATTTCCTCATTCCCAACAACCAAGTATTTGCATATTCATATTTATTGTTCTCACCATCAAAGATAGGAGGTTTAATCTTATTCATTTATTATTGTAGTTCATCCACCCCATACCTCTTCTTATGCTTCCCGACAGGTGATATACTCGGATTGTTGTATACTTTTCTAGTTGAGTGCCTTGGTGAGTGATGATGATGTCTACTCACACTTCTAAATTATTTCCTTGTGGCGTGATATCTATGACTCCTAAGATTTCTTGACTCTATCTCCTTATCCATTTTCTTCTCTATTCTAACTAATCTCTGCAACATCTTGGTGTTGAAACCATCTTGTTGTTTTTAAACCTTCATAAGTCTCTCATTATTAGCCTTATAAATTTGCACATATCTTTGCAGAATTTTTATAGTCTCTATCAAATTCATGCTCTCCTCTCTGCCTTCTCCATGCCCATTGGATTATGTTACTGCAACACCCATGCCCATACCAAATATTCTTCCTTCATCTTCATAATTGTAAGTTCCTTGGTCATCGTCCATTTCTCTGATCTTTGATCTTTCTACTAAATTTTGCTTGGTTCTATTGGAATATTGTTTAATACTGAGGGGGGGGTGAATCATTATTGCTTCGTTTTCCAATATTTAACACCACTTAATCATTAATCTTATTAAACACAACAAATTATCAACAAATAAGAACAAGACATAGAATTTTAACACGAAACACCATAAATGTTATTTTTATATATTTATATAACTATTACTTTTCATTTACAAGCTACAACTTGTAGGAGGCACCAATCTCCTCTTTTGAGCACCAACTCAAGGAGACAACAATCCCCTATTTTGAGCACCAACTCAAGGAGAAAACAATCCCATGTTTTGAGAACCAATTCAAGGAGACAACAATCCCTTGTTTTTCTAGCACCAACTTGAGGAAGTTGCAACTCCCTGTTGTTCAGGCTCCAACTTGTAGAGGAATTTAATCCTCCCTTGCTCCACCCTTCCACCCTCACTGCATTTTTTAATCTTCAAACTTCAATTTTTTCCTTTGGACTATTCTTCTATTTAGATATTCTTATTAAATCATCAATTCACACCTTCTTTCAACATATTTTCTTGTTTATATAGTCATCCATCAGGTATATGACAGTGAACCAGTGTGTCTCTTTGTAAATAAAAATGAACCAATGTACCTCTTCAATATAGGAATGTATCTCTTCATTACAAGTATGTGCCTTTTCAATATAAGATATTAATCATATTATTTTAATTAATACAATATCAATGAACCATTATGCCTTTTAGATCATTTAGTCACATTTTCAATTGGGTCAATAGATTTTGACTATCATGATTTAATTCACTTTTTACCTTACCATATGTAAATACCACATACCATGTGCTCTTTCACTTTTACCCTTTTTATTTAACTCCACTTTCACTTTCACTTTTTTCTTTAATCCAATTTCACTTTTAACTTTTTCTTTATTCCACTTTGATATTTACTCCTCTTTTACATAAAATCCACTTCCACTTAACTTTTCAACTTTTTTATTTATTTATTAAAGTCATATTTATATTTAATCCACTTTCATTTCCACTTTTGCGTAAACTCCATTTCGACTTAACTTTTCCACTTTTGTATTTATTAAAGTGATACCAAGGTCACATTTATATTTAATCACTTACTAACCTTTAACATATATTTGATCACTTACTAACCTTTGACATTAGTGACAATTTATTCAACGACTAACTGCCTGAGTGGATCTAACCATTGGTGACTGCTGGAAATTGTTTAGGTTTGAAGAGTTGTCCAACTTTGTCCTGGAAAGAATGATGACCAAAACTTGCTATGAAATATCGACTATCGTGTTGATCTGACAGACTCAAGGTTTCCCAGTGTCGCATAAAAAAATTTCCCTTTGAATACATTCTTGAATGATAGTGCACGATAAAGCATTCAAGAGGGAGACTCACTAGTATTATTTTTGTTCATCATGATCATGTCTCAATAGAATATAAAGTCACCAGGACAACTTGACTCGACCAATGTAGTAATTGAAATTGTTTCATTCTTTCATGTTCATTCTTTCATTTTTTCAAAGCACTCGACTAGGTGATCCCCTACATTCTGGTAGTCCACTACATTCTTGTAACTTAGTATTCTTGTATCTTTTACTGTAGTTCCATGTCATACTCCACTATGATACTTCTTGTTTTTATGTTGACATCAATGCAAACATGATATTTCCATATCTTGTTGTTCTTTAACCTTCATAAGTCTCTCATTATGATCCTTATAACTTTGCACATCTCTTTGCAGAATTTTTATAGTCTCTATCAAATCCATGCTCTCCTCTCTGCCTTCTCCATGTCCATTAGATTATGTTACTACAACACCCATTCCCATACCAAATATTGTGCCTTCATATTCATAATTATAAGTTCCTTGGTCATCGTCCATGTCTCTGATCTTTGATATTTCTATTGCATTTTGTTTGGTTCTATTTGTGCTCTTCGTTCTACAAAATGTGCATGCAACAATATTTGTAAGACTGCAAGAATTTAACAAATCTATCATTTTATGCAACAGTCTATTCTTCATAATTTCACCATAAATAATTTATTTCTTATTTCTTATGAATATTTCCTTTTATATTTATGAGAAAATACACAGACTCCTCTATCCACTACCTTTCCCACGATTGTTCTCATGCTCAATTCTAAATCTTAAGAAAAAAATTGTTAATGGTAAGACAAGGAAAGAGGTATCCATTAGCTTCGAACAACATAACTTCAACACTCATCTGCCATCTGATTATCCCTCTAGATTTAATCTCAGGCATTAAAACACTTCATCCAAACTTAGAAAATTTTCATAAGTTTGTCACGAGTTCACTACCCATTCTCTATTCTTGTTACTTTTTCTACAGTCTACGAAATGCATCCTCACTTTCTGCCACCTTTATTTTCCACCCAAGTGGACCCACAAATGTATTAAGTCTTTCACAATTCTTCCTTGTATGTTTCCATACTTAGAAATTTTTCTCTTTACCGCGGGTTCATGAGTCAATTTCATTCTTGTTATAACTTCATCCTCCTACAAAAGGCATTGTTGTGTTCCTCCATATCCATTATACACCTATACTTAGTCATTTTCTATGAGATCTCACCACGGTTCCATGGTCATTCCATTGTGCTTCCTCACGTCTGTGATATCCTTCACGCCTGTGAAGTCTTGACACTTAGTCAAATTTCAAAATTTCACTTCAGGTTCATGGGTCTACAGGATCATGTTGTTTCTCCTCCACACATCTGATACTAAGATAATTTTCAAGATCTTATCGAGAGTCTATGGAACAGGCAGGCATCCCACCATGTGACTCCACATCACCAGACATCTGCCATACTGGCCACCATGGCCCTGCCACACGACAATATAGGTCATTCTTCTACCATGTCAACTGACACATGACCCCCATGTCATGCTGACATCATCATACTAAAAGTACTCAATTTCTCCATTTTTTCCAAATTTCCAATTTTTTTTAAAAAATGATCAGACTCGAGATTCTTGGCTCGAACACCATTGTAGTTCTGAAACCAAGCTTAATACAGCCAATTATGGCCCTGTAGATGTCAATTCAACCGTTGTACATGAAATTTGACTCTTCCTTGTTGAATTTCCCATGAATTCTTTCCTACTTTCATAGGAATACTTTTGTCAAACATATCAAAGACATTCTCTGAAATTTAAACTTTTGCAACTTATATCCCTGATGTTTTGATAGTTGGCCCAAGCAAACATAGTATTGAACATGTGGCTCTGTAATTTTCCCATGTAGGTCAAGTGTTTGAACCTAGGGCTCTGATACCAGACTGTAACGTCCCTAGCCCCAAAATGGGCCACACTACGTGAAATCCCAACTTCTGACACAATTGCTTTTTTTTATTTTCTTTGAATTGTTGGTTGTGGAGCCTGATTATCTTCCTGATTCAGAGGTCTTTTCTTTCAGCCGTGTTTATACCCCATGAAGTATTTACACCCCAAAAGTATGTAC